>JANBXA010000732.1:2530000-2595000 GCA_030556225.1 Cricetiscus sungorus
TGTGTGGTATGTGTGTGGGGTGTGTGGTGTGTGTGTGTGTGTGTGTGTGTGTGGTGTGTGTGTGGTGTGTATGTGTGTGTGGTGTGTGTGTGTGGTGTGTGATGTGTGTGTATGGGGTGTGTGTGCTATGTGTATGTACATATGTGTGGTATGTGTGTGGTATGTGTGTGGTGTGTGTGTGCTGTGTGTGTGTTTGTATGTACATATGTGTGGTATGTGTGTGGTATGTGTGTGGTGTGTGTGTGTGGTATGTGTGTGTGTGTGTGTGTGTGTGTGTGTGTGTGTATGTACATGTGTGTGGTATGTGTGTGGTATGTGTGTGGGGTGTGTGGGGTGTGTGTGTATGTGTGGTGTGTGTGTATGTGTGGTGTGTGTGTATGTGTGGGTGTGTGTATGTGTGGTGTGTGTGTGTGTGTGTGTGTGTGTGTATGTACATATGTGTGGTATGTGTGTGGTGTGTGTGTGTGTGTGTGTGTGTGTGTGTGTGTGTGTGTGTGTGTGTGTGTGTGGTGTGTGTGTATGTGTGGTGTGTGTGTATGTGTGGTGTGTGTGTGGTGTGTGTGTATGTGTGGTGTGTGTGTGTGTGTGTGTGTGTGTGTATGTACATATGTGTGGTATGTGTGTGGTGTGTGTGTATGTGTGGTGTGTGTGTGTGTGTGTGTGTGTGTGTGTGTATGTACATGTGTGTGGTATGTGTGTGGTATGTGTGTGGGGTGTGTGGGTGTGTGTGTGTGTGTGTGTGTGTGTGTGGTGTGTGTGTATGTGTGGTGTGTGTGTATGTGTGGTGTGTGTGTATGTGTGGTGTGTGTGTATGTGTGGTGTGTGTGTGTGTGTGTGTGTGTGTGTGTGTGTATGTACATATGTGTGGTATGTGTGTGGTATGTGTGTGGGGTGTGTGGGGTGTGTGTGTGTGTGTGGTGTGTGTGTGTGTGTGTATGTACATGTGTGTGGTATGTGTGTGGTATGTGTGTGGGGTGTGTGGGGTGTGTGTGTGTGTGTGTGTGTGTGTGTGTGTGTGTGTGTATGTACATATGTGTGGTATGTGTGTGGGGTGTGTGGGGTGTGTGTGTGTGTGTGTGTGGTGTGTGTGTGTGTGTATGTACATATGTGTGGTATGTGTGTGGGGTGTGTGGGGTGTGTGTGTGTGTGTGTGTGTGTGTGTGTGTGTGTATGTACATATGTGTGGTATGTGTGTGGGGTGTGTGGGGTGTGTGTGTGTGTACTCTGATGTGGAGGCTTTGTCTGTCCCTCCAGCTCCAGTCAGCCCATGGAGGACCCTATGGAGATGCAGCAATCAGAACCTCTGGAGATTCCGTACCTGCCCTGGGCAATTCTCTCTCTCCTCTACTCTCTGGTGGCAATTGTCTCCTACCTCCTCAACGTGGCCAGCCACAGCCTGCTGGCTCAGGCTGGAGGAGCCCTCCTTCCTGCCCCTCTGTCTGCAGCCTGGTTTGGCCACCAGCTCATAGCTGACATCATCTTCCTGGGGCTCCTGCCTCTCAGCCTCACCTGGATCCTCACCTGCTGGCCCCTGGGTCTTGCCTTCTGCCACCTGGATCCACATCTGGCCTTCTTGACTTTCAGTGCCAGCGGCCGGCTGCTGACTCATGTGGCTGCTGACCACTGTATGTCCTTGCTCCAACCGTCCTGGGCACTGGACCACCGTATAGCCCGCCAAGTAGTTATCTGGGCTGGTAGGTTCTGGATCCTTCTGCTGGGCCTGGCTGTGAGAGCCTTAGGAACTTCCAGGGGTCGAAATGGCTGCAGTGATCCTTTCAACAGGACGACGACTCTGGAATCTCCCAGGCATGGCCAGGACCTCTTGGCCTGGAGCCCTGAGCTGGATCAGCTGGTGTTTGGGTTTGGGGTGCCACTGGGGGTGCTGAGCATCTCCCATAGTGTGCTGCGGGAGCAGCTGCAGCTGGCCAGGGTCTCGGGGAGGCCTGGGTTGCGGAGCTCACCAAGAGCCATGGCGGCCATGCTGTTCCTCCCTTGGTTTCCCTTCCACTTTCTGCTGCTGCTCAAGTTCCTGGGCATGTGGGGGTCCCGACTGACGCTGGGGGATGTGTGGGTGTTGCTGAGCCCTCTGGGACTCACTCTGCTGGGGTCAACTAGCTTCCTCAACCCACTGTTGTACGTGTGTGGGGACAGGGAAATTCGGAGATGGCTGGGCAGGGCCTTAAGGTCTGCTGCAGGGGAAGGAGAGGAGGAGGCTGCAGAGGAACGCACGCATTGGGAGTGGAGGCTGAGAGGCTCTGGGGCAGCCTGAGGGAGTGGGGCACAGTCTGGGGTGGGGGCTCCTGTGTTGGCAGAAAGGAAGGTACAGGAAGTGGGAGGGGGAGGAGAAAGACTTAGAAAAGAGGGACAGAGACCCAGAGGAAGGGATGGGGCGTGCGTGGGGTGCATAGAGCGCCCAGGTAGGAGCAGAGAGAGCAGCCTGTCCTGTTGGAGTCACGCAGATGTGGCAGACACCGGTCCTGACAGGGAGCAGGGATGACAGACAGGAGGCTCCCATGAGGCCCGTAAATAGAATTGTGTGCATGGTGAATAGGGAGGGGCAGGCAGGCTGACTGGGAGACAACAGGTGTGAGGTAGCCGGATGCCCTGGTGGGGACAGGAACACAGGAAGAGTGTCCTGGTCACCAGCCACCCCTGCTGGCCCAAAGCCTCACACATTACCCACAAACCTGGATGGTTGCCCTTCTGGGTGGTCCGAGAGAGGACCACCAGCTCTGGGCCTCTGGGGGAGCTGCTTTGTGGCCAGGTGTCAACCGTCCTCTGCAATTTGGAAATTTCCAAGTCCCTTTGGGGACGGAACCCAGGACTTGAGCATGCTGGGAGAGAGCCCTGACACCCACCGGGCTGCACCCCGCCCCTCACTGGGGACTCTGGGCAGGGGCTCGAACCCTGAGCCACACCCCAGCCCCTCACTGGGGACTCTGGGCAGGGGCTCGAACCCTGAGCCACACCCCAGCCCCTCACGGGGGACTCTAGAAAGTGCTGTCCTCCCATGCCACCAAAGGTCTTTGTTGTTTGTTTGGGGTTTGGTTTTTAAAGACAGGGTCTCCCTTCTTTAGCCCAGACTAGCCTCAAACACATCATTGTTCCTCTGTCTGGTTCCAGTGCTGGGACGACCAGCTTACACAGCACCATAGCTGGCTGTCCTGAGCTGTTGACACTGTCCAGTGAGGCAGGAGAGAAAGGGGAAATTTAAGTAGAAGTGCATGGAAACGGAAAGGAACCTTCCCCACCAGTACGAGCCAAGAATTCTAGCACAGTCAGTGTTTGCTGGCCAGCAATGAGAGCTCGTGGTAGAGAAAGACGCCCCCAAGCCTGATACGCTGCATTCAATACCCAGGGCCCACACAGTGGAGGGAGACACCCCAACTCCTGCAAGATGCCCTTTGACCTCCGCATGAGCGTCGTGGCACCCCGGTCACCTTCTTTCCCATCCAAAATCAAGCAACAAAATAAAACACCAAAACCTATTTGTTCCGATGACTGCCTGTGAAAAACCATTATTCCTTCTCCACAGAGCTATTTTCAATTGGAAGGTTAAAATAGCAGCAAACCTTGTGTCTGCATCCATGCTCCTTTCAAAGCTGTCAACTTTAAAGAATTTTAAGAGCAATTTTCTGGGTGATCTCACAAACAACACTGAACACTTGGTGTGCAGATCCAAGCACCCCTAGCTCCCCCGTGGACTATGGTTTCATCTTCACAGCTGTAAGCTTTTCTAACGAACCCAGGAAAATGTCTTCTTGTGGTTTCGAAAGAAAAGGGGAAAAAATAAGTGATGTTAGAAACTTCCAAAAAATCAAGTACGTGACCAGACACTCAAGGGTGATTCTGTCTCGAGAAGCCCATACCCGGGTGTGTAAGCCCTCCCCTAGGCATTTCTCTATTTCAGAATCTTGTCTGGGGCTGGAGAGATGGCTCAGAAGTTAAGAGCACTGGCTGTTTTTCCAGAGGATGTGGCAACTCACGGCTACCTGTAACTTACTCCACGGGGCTCAATGCCCTCCTCTCCCTCCGTGGGCGCTGAGCTCATGTGCACAGACACATAGTCAAAAATAATAAACGTATTTTTAAGATCTTATTTTTGTATGCGCTTGTGATGGGTCTGCAGCGGCATGATGCGGCTGAGGTCAGAGGGCACCCTGGGCATGTTGATCCCTGCCTTCTGCCTTAACTGAGACAGGCTGCTGTGGTGGTTTGGATGAGAACGGCCCCATAGGCTCACAGATTTGAATGCTTAGTCACCAAGGAGTGGCAGAATTTGAGAAGGATGAGGAGGAGGAGGCATCTCTCTCTCTCTCTCTCTCTCTCTCTCTCTCTCTCTCTCTCTCTCTCTCTCTCTCTCTCTGCCTGCTGCCTCTCTGGGGATCTGCAAAAATAGATATTGCAAAGGGCACCTGAGCTGTGTGGGGCACAGCAGGTGCAAAGCCATGGGTGTTTTGAGTTATGGCGCTAAGGCTGTAACGGAGAGGCCTGGTGGGGGCCCTGAGAGCAGGGGGCCAGCTCTCAGATACGTCTCCAGCACCACGCCTACCTATGTGCACTACACTCCCTGCCATGATGAACACGGGTCAGTCCTGTGAAAGTGTAAACTCCCAGTGAAATGCTTTGTTTCACGAGTGCCTCTGTTATGGCGTCTTGTCACGGCAATGGAACAGTAGCTTAGGTGTCTTCGTGTTGTTGCCACTGTGTAAACCTGAGTAGCTGCCCTTGGAGTTTCCGGGGTTCTCCTGGGCACCTTCCATCTTGGCACAAAAGTGCTGGGCTTCCAGCCTCACGCTGCCACGCCCGGCTTCACGTGGGTTTGGAATGTCAGGCTCAGGTCCTCATTTTATCTAGCAAGCACCTTTAACCCACTAAGCCACGCCCTTGCCCCTAAATTCTTTTCTTCTCTTCATCTTTTTAGAGATATACTTTTGACATTTTATGGGTGCTGGTGTTGTGTCTGCACTGTCTTGTGCGCCACGCGGCGCCCACACGGGCGACAGGTACCCTGACACCTGCAGTCACAAAACCTGCTGGTGTTTGCTGGGAATCCCACGGGCCTTTGCTCTTAACTCCTGAGCCCCATCTTTCAGCCCTAAAGTCTTAATTCCAACTCTGCTTCACGCTGACTCAGGAGGCTGGAGAGATGCCCAATGTTAGGGCTTAGGGCACCTGCTGCTTTTGCAGATGACCTGGGCTATGAGTTTGTTTCCCAGCACCCATGTCTGGCAGTCTGCAGCCTGTTACTCCAACTCCAGAGGCTCTGGCATCCTCTTCTGGCCTTCATGGACACCCTACACATATATCCATGAACATTTACACACACACCCACACACACACACACACACACACACACACACACCATATACATGTAATTTAAAACAAAAGCTTGCCTTTCTATCCCAGTACAGACGGGCAGAGCTCTGTGACTTTGAGACCAGTCTGTTCTTATATAGTGAGTTCTAGCTAATTGGACTCAGAAATAATTGGCTAATTAAATTATAATCTTTAAAGCACACAATGCAATTCTGACACATAGCAAGTATTTATTTTTAAAAATAAAATAAACTGAACATTTTTTTTAAAAGTTCCATCTTTGAGTAGAGGGAGGTCTCTGAAAGAATTTCTCAGGCAGCAGAGCTGCCTCTGGGAAGCGCTCAGCTTCCTCCCAATAATGAGCGCCCTCAGAACCCCAACTGCCCATTCATAGCACCCTGGGGAGCCTTCAGAGCAGAATCCGATACTCTCCCTCTCTCCCCCCACCCCCTTCCACCCCCCAAGCTCAGTGGATCACCACAGTGCCGGCCTGAGACACATCCATCTGCACTGGACTGCGGTTGAGAAAATGCTGAATTGATAGCTCCCGGAGGACACAGAAACCTCATAGGGGGGATGTGGATGACACAAAGGTCGACTTGGTTATGCGGTTGAAAAAAACCCTGGCAGCCAAGCCCACCTGGGGAGTGAGGAGGGGAGGCAGGAAGGAAGGCTTTCAGTAGAGGACTTGCAAAACAGATGCTACAAAACGGGCCTCAGCTGTGTGGGGCACAGCAGGTGCAAAGCCATGGGTGTTTTGAGTTATGGGGCTAAGGACTTAGCAGAGAGGCCTGGTGGGGGCCCTGTCAGGGAGGTCCAGGGCGGTTGAGAGAGTTCACCCTACGGACCGGAGGAGGCCGAGGCTTGGGAAGATGGGAGAGAGCGAGCCCAGGCAGGAGGACCAGACTCCAACCCCGGGGCCACTTATCTGGGAAGATAGTCCGACATCGCCACCACGCGGCCATTTCTGATTTTGCATCCAAGAGTCGTCGTATTTGATGACAGAGGGTGCCGTTACAGGCTCTAGTCGACAGAGGGCCCGATTGCCAGTTTGGCTTGGTCTCAAGTGTGTGTAAGCCGCTAAAATAGCACGATCTGAGCTAAACAGACTCGCAAATCCGTAGTCCTTAGCCTGCAGACCCAGCGCATACCTTGTTCAGAAGCTACTGTCTCGGATCCTGGGTGGAAATGACTTTGCTTGGACAGATGTGTTCCTCAGGGCATTCCCTCGGGAGGTTGGAGAGGGTGGCAGGAAGGTGATTGAGTGTGGGCTAACAGATCCCCTATCTGGGGTTCTGGACACTTCTAAAAGAACAAGATTTGATCATAGGTGATAACCGTTGAATAGGAGTTTGCTAAGAAAGTAAAATAGAGAAGTGTCAGCATTCCTTAAAATAACAAAGAGGGGATTAACGTCCACCCAGACTCTTGACACACTGTTGTGCCCGCTCAAACTTTGACCTCCAGCAGTGCTTAGTGTGGCCTTGTTAAGCAGTTTTCAGCTTGGCTGGCACGAGTGCTCAGAGAAGTGACAGCGCTAAGTCCTGAACACGCTGCTTGGCCTCAGGTGCAGAGCTTGGAAGTCCGGCACTCACAGCTGAAATGCCCTTCAGATATCCAGGTGCCCTAAAGACTTCTACTCATCCCTCAAAACCCAGATCAGACACTGGGCCCTGATCCAACTAGAGAGCACAGGGCATTGTCACGTCTGCCTCAGTTTCCAAAACTCCCTCAGACCCAGGGACCCAGGGGTCCAGGCTCCAGCCTCCTCCCTCAGGCTCAGAGGTGCAGGGCCAGCCTCCTCCCTCAGACCCAGGGACCCAGGGGTCCAGGCTCCAGCCTCCTTCCTCGGGCTCAGAGGTGCAGGGCCCAGCCTCCTCCCACAGACTAGGAGGGACAGGGTCCAGCCCTCTCCCACAGATCTAGGGACCAGGTCTCTACTTTCTTCTTCTGAGAGTTTGGCTGATTGTGCAATCCGTGGACCTGCGGGGGGCAGGGCTGCAGGGGGGGGCAGGGCTGCGGGGCTTAGGGAGTAGGCAGCCTCGGTCTGATGCTGCTACATTTATTAGCTCTCAGAGGCCAGAGCAATGGTAGAGCAGGCAGAGGCCAGGCTGGTGGGCTGGGGAGCTGCCATGTTGTCTCACTGCTGAGCCTAGAGAAGGGACAGAAGCGGGATGGAGACATGCAGTGACCGAGAGCAGAAAAGGCCACAGACACAGACCCCCCCTGCGCTCCGCCTCCCCCTCACCTTGTTGAAGAAGTAGATGGAGGCGAGAATGGTGAACACGGCCATGGCCAAGGTCACATTCTGAGGGAAGAGGCCAGGAGTCAGCTCCCTTCCCTCCCTGGCCCCACCCCTGCCCCAGGCCTTCACCTGTCCTCACTTCCTGCAAGTTCATAGCCATGGGTCCTAGCCACACAGCGGCTTGACCTCCCTCCCACAGGCCTTTTAGTCAGACAGGAAAGAGTCCTCAAGAATGGGAGGAGGTTGTCGGGGAGACCAGAATGGTGACCATGGTGACCAGGAAAGGGCATTTTGGGTAGACGAGACATTCACACTGGGGGTTGGGAGAGGGGGGTGTGGGAGCGGAGTGTCACACATGGTACCTAAATCTGGCATCAGGACCTATGAGAATGGAGAAGTCAGAACTGGATCTCCATGCTGAGTTCTCTGCAGTGCGCTGGGGAGCCAGGCGAGCAGCGGAGGAACAGATTGGCCCTGGTATCTTGAGGCAGGAGAATGGAGTATGGAGACAGGTCTAACGGCCCAGGCAAAATGGCATCCTTATGTCTGCCAGATGCAAAGGTGGGGCCCGCAGTCAGGAGTTAGGGCAGAATTTGGTCCCTAGTTTGTGAGGAAGACAGCATCATGAGAGTGGGAGGTCTGGTGGGGTGGCAGCAGACGGACGCCTGGACCACAGGGACTCTGAGCACCCAATGCTCTTCGTAGGCTCCTACGCTTCCCGTCCTCGGCACGTTTAGACTAACCAGAGGCTATTAGAGGTGCAGGGGAGAGGCAGATAAGCACACGTACTGAACTGCCTTTGCTGCCTTCACCTTAGCAGTGATGCCCCAGCCTGGACACCGAGGAGGGACGCCCTCGGAGGGGTGGGAAGCCTGCTGGGGGGAATGCCTGTGTGGGCTTGAATCCCAGCTCTGACACCTGTCAGTGGGATGGCCTCGATGTGTGAGCCACTTCTGTTTGAAATAGAAAGAAAACATCCCCCTAAGGGGCAAGGAGCTGCTCGGTGGGAAAGCACTCATCACATTAGCACGAGGACCCGGGTTTGACTCCCTAGCACTCCCATCAAAAGCCAGGCATGGCACGTGTGCCTGTCACCTTAGCACTGCAGAGGAGGGGACGGGAGGATCCTGGGACTTGCCGTCCAATCAGTAGGCTCCAGCTACAGCGAGAGCCGTCAGAATAGGTGAAAGGCAATGTAAAGACGTCTGACATTGACCTCTGGCCTTTACACACGAAGAGAACGTGTTTGTGGTGCAGGTGTTTCTTTAGACCAAGGAGGGAAGGGGACTCGAGGCTCAGTTTTCCAGGTCACTGGTCATGTGAGCAGTAGGTGGCGCTGGAGGGCGGTGGGGCTGCCTGAGGGGTGCACAGAGGACCCCAGTGACATCGCTTCTGGCCTCTTTCCTCTGTGGGACCCTCTAGGGCTACAGCTGATTTTGAGTCACAGCCCTGTGAGTGACTCCGCTACACTGACCGGGCCACCGTGCTGGACTCAGATGGAGTCATTTCTTGGGTCCACCGTTGCTCTTTCTGTCTGGATTAGAGTTCAGCCAAAGAGAGTTCAAGGGTAGCCCGAGGCACAGCAGACTCTGTTACTAAGTGAACAAACCAATAAATAAAATAAAAACTAAGGGCTGTAGAAATGGACCCGTGGGTAGCCTGTTGACAAGCCTAATGATCTGAGTTCAATTCCCGAGCTCACGTGGTAGAACAGAACTGACTTGTTCTCCTGTGACTTGTGCATACGTGCTATGGCATGTGGGTACTCCCACACCACACATGTAGTTTTCAATGAAGAAAAAGGATAAACACACGCAATGCACACAGAAGAGAAGCTGGGGATACCAGGCTACACAAAACCCACGGAGGAGGAGCACAGCTGTCCAGGAAATGGAGTCCCGGAAGGGGAAATAGTTAAGATCTCCTGGGTAAACTGAGGCAGGGCGTAGGAGGGAGGAGGTGCGGTTGGGAATATGAGGGATCAAAATGGCCAAGTTGGGGGAGGGACAGAGAGGGACGCAATGAAAAGGTCTCATGATAGTGGCAGCCATTATGGGGCTAGGGAGAACCCACAGGGATGACCCCAGCTAAGACTCCAATAGAGGATGGGATGCCGGAACTGGCCTTCCCCTGTAATCCGATTAGTGACCACGGAAACGCCCATCACAGGACCTACATCCAGGAACCGATGGGAGCGGATGCAGTGACCCACAGCCAGGCACCGGGCTGGGCTCCTGGAGTTCAGCTGAAGACAGGGAGGAGGGGCCATATGCACAGGGGGTCAAGATCATGATGGGGAAACCACAGAGACAGCTGACCTGAACTAGTGGCAGCTCAAGGACTCTGGACGGACACCTGGGGGACCTGCCTGGAACCTAACTAGGCCTCCTGAATGTGGGTGATGGCTATGTGGCTTGACCTGTTTGGGGGGCTGGCAGTAGGACCCCAGCTCGCATCATTCCCTATGGTGCTGGGATACCTTGCCCAGCCTGATTCAGCGCAGAGGGGCTTGGTCCTGTCTCATCATGGTATCCCAGACTTTGGTGACTTCCCAAGGGAGGCCTTATCCCCTCTGAGGAGTGGCCGCAGGATGGGATCAGAGGAGGTGGGAAGGGGGAAGAAGGGGAAGGAAGGGGAAGTGGGGTTGGAATGTAAAATGAAGAAAAGGGTTGGAATGTAAAATTAAGAAAAAGAGAATGGCATCCTGGAACACAGCTCCAAGGGATGGGAAAGGCAGGGATGAGATTCTCCTTCATAGCTGGTGGTGGATGCACGGGGTCTGAGGACACGGCGATTCCCAGCCAGTCACACAAACTGTGGACCTGGGACCTCCAGGGCAGTGTGGGATCATGGGTTGGTAGTCAATCATAGCAGCACAGGAGGCAGAGTATGCTGACATTTCTGGGGACAGAACTTGATCACCTCTCCACATTGTTCCTGTGGTTCTGTGTCATCTACGGTTGTCTCCTGTTTTGCTTTGGGATTAACTTGTTACATAGACCAGGCTGGCCTTGAGCTCAGAGATACACCTCGTCTCTGTCTCCTGAGTACGGGAAGAAAGGCAAATACCTCTGTGCCTAAGTGGGACTAACAGGACTTTTGGAGCCCTGGCAGCTCATGCCTGCCATCTGAGCATTTGGGAAGCTGAAGGTGGAGTGTTGTGAGTCCTAGTCAGCCTAGGCTACAGAATGAGTTCAAGGCTAGCCTGGGCAATGGAGTGAATTCTGTCTACAACATTGAAACTTTTTAAGCAGGTGTTGTGGCCATCGCTGTAGCTCAGAGATGCAGTCCTTGCCCAGCATCTGCTCAAATGACAGCAGTACCAAACAAGACCCATCTGCTTTCTTGGTTGCTTTCCTGGGGACCTGGTCCAGGTTCCGGAACTCATGTGGTGGCTTATGACCATCTGTAACTCCAGTTTCAGAGGACATAGCGCCCTCTTCTGGTTCCGTGGGCACTGCATGCACATAAAACATGCATATACAATTAAAATACATAAAAAACGTGGCCTGATGTAGCCATGCATGCCTTTAATCTCGGCACTTGAGAGACAGAGATCTGTGAGTTTGAGGCCAGCCTGGTCTATGTACTGAGTTTTAGGACTGCCAGAACTACATAGTAAGACCCTGTCTTAAACCACCATCTCCAAACAAAAACAACTCAAAAATTAAACTGCTAGCTCCCAATTCTTGACCTATAAAACCCGTGAGTGAAAACAACTGCCTTAAGATGTTGAGCTTGAGGCTGGGGAGGTGGCACGTTGGCCGCTCAAGCATGAGGTTCTGAGTTCGGCTCCCCAATACCCGTTAAACATTTGGCCTCCACACACACACATTGCTAACGTTTTAGGGCCATTTGTTTCGCCAGCAGTTCTTTCTGCAGTCAGGCTCCTGTTAAGTGCTGATGCCCTTTAAACTCACTGATCCGTTCTGAGACGAAGGCACACAGAGCTTTAGTAACTTGATGATACCGCACGTCTTCTAACGGTGAGAGATTTGAACCTAGTCTGACTGACTCCTGGCTTGGGTATTTTGCTACAGGGCCCTGCTGGTTTTAACCAACTGTACATGGTATGTTAAGAAAGTGAGATCTTCAAGAAGTCCAGGAAGGCCTCCGAGAGTCCTGCCCTTTTAGAAAAAGATCAGGAAGCATCTGGGAAGCAGGGGCGGTGGGGGTGGGGTCCCCTGTGAATACTTCTCAGCTTTGCGACTCAGGCAAGTCAGTGGTCCTGTTGTGCCTCAGTTTCCCCATCAGCACAGCAGGGATGCTGGTGGCCAAATGGGTACCTCCTGGGGGGTCTGTGAAGATGAGCTGGGTTAATCCCAGGCCTCCCCAGTCTGGGGCAGCGCTGGGAGCATGCTGGGGCCTGCGTTGCTTGCAGGGGGCTGAGTCGGAGGCTAATGAGCAGGTGAGGCCACAGTACAGACGGAGGCTGAGCTCAGCGTCTGCTCTCTGTGGAAATGGCCGAGCCCGGGTCTCAGGGCCACACCGCCGGACCCTTGCTGCTGCTGCTGCTGCTGCTGCTGCCACCGCAGGCCCTGCTGGAGGGCCCCCTGCTGTTTGTGGCTCTGGTGCGAAGTCTCCCATCCCACCCGACCCACTCTCTGCCTCCCAGATCAGCCCTGACCTGCTTCTCCAACACCCCCAGGTGTTTCGCCATGGCGACCGGGCCCCACTGGCCTCCTACCCCACAGACCCACACAAGGAAGCTGCCTCCACCTTGTGGCCTCGAGGCCTGGGCCAGCTGACCAAGGTGAGGAGGGAGAGGGCTGAGGAAGGGGGCTGGGGCCTGGTGATGAGGGTCTGCTGAGGCTGCCTCTGTCCCCAGGAGGGTATCCACCAGCAGCTGGAGCTGGGCCGATTTCTGAGGAGGCGTTACAAGGCCTTCTTGAGTCCAGAGTACAGGCGTGAAGAGGTACTTTGCTACCCTTTGACCCCACTGCCCCCTTTGGCCTTCGACTCTTGTGTTTGGTCTCTGTCAACTTGGTGTGCGCTCCCATGGGCCTTTGAGGCAGTAGAGAATCCGTACTGGGCTCTGACCCAACCGCAACCTTAGTCTTGATTCCCAGCTACTCCATTCTGACCTTCTGACCTTTGAACCTGACTTGGTCTTTGGCCCTTGCTTTACCCTCCTGTTTCTTGGGGGTGGGGTGGGGTTTCTTGTAAGGGATGTGGACCTACACATGCTTGTCAAGCCCTCATCACTGAGCAACACCCCGTTCCAACCTCCAACCCTTGACCTCTGCCCTCACCATGTCTGACCCTTCCTTTTCTGTCTTCTGACGCCCTTGGGCTGAGTCGGCCTGGCTCTGACTCCTCTGAGGACTGCATTATTCGGCTCCCACCTTCTCTATCTTGACCTTTTTCTTCTGGCCCCTTGATCTGGCCCCCTTTAACCCTCGACACAGTAGACTCCTGCAGTCCAGCTTATCACCCCCTCACCTCTATCCCTGACACCTGAACTCAGCTGGAGTTTTGACCTCACCTACCTCAAACAGAATCTGAAGCCTTTGATTTGGGACACTGCCCACCTCTGCTGCCTTCACCCACCCCAGGTGTACATCCGCAGCACGGACTTTGACCGGACCCTGGAGAGCGCGCAGGCCAACCTAGCTGGGCTGTTCCCCGAGGCTGCCCCTGGAAGTCTTGAGGCCGACTGGAAGCCCATTCCAGTGCACACAGTGCCTGTGTCTGAGGACAAGGTCAGGGGGCTGGATCTGATGGGACAAACAGAAGGGTCTTGAGTTCAAGGTCATTCTGGGAACCTAAGTAAGACTCTCTCAAAATGAAAGTTTAACAAGATTAACAAGAGAACGCAAGATGTTGGTCAGTGATAGTCACACATCCCCCGCCAGCTTAGAATCCCCCAGTGAGGGGCTAGAGTGTGGCTCAGTGGTAAAGCTCCTGCCTAGAATCCCCCAGTGAAGGACTAGGGTTTGGTTTAGCAGTAGAGGGAATGCCTAGCTTGTCTCAATCCCCGGGTTCCATAACCAGCACCATACACATACAAAGGGGCAGAAGCAAAGCATACCACGAGCGGGAGAGGGGTAGAGGCAGCTTCCGGCCAGGTGAACCCATTTCAGATCGTCCCTGGTGGTAAGCTGCCACCCCTGACCAGGGGGAACTGGGGGAGACGGGGGCAGAGATCCTGGCCCCACGGCCAGCGGGAGCCCGCAGACTTGCTGTCCGTCTTCCCTGAGCCTCAGTCTCCCCCAGTTGCTGAGATTCCCCATGCGCAGCTGCCCTCGATACCATGAGCTTCTGCGGGAGTCCACAGAGGCAGCTGACTACCAGGAGGCCCTGGAGGGCTGGACGGTGAGCTGCTGCAGTGGGCTGGTGGGGCTGGGTGCCAGGCAGGGATTGATTGGCCAGGCAGGGCTCACCCAGCCCTGCGTCTCCACTCAGGACTTCCTGACCCGCCTGGGCAATTTCACTGGGCTGTCCCTGGTTGGAGAGCCCCTCCGCAGAGCATGGAAAGTTCTGGACACACTGATCTGCCAGGTAAGTCTTTGTCACCGCTCCAGCAGGATATTTCAAATTTGCACTTGGCCTAGCTGTTTAATAGTGATTTAGCCCTGTGTAGCCTTGTTTCTCCTTCTGCGTGGTGGGGACAGCAATAGACTGGTGACACAGCATATCACACCCCTTTCTTGGTACCATCCGTTGGATCTTTCTAGAATCCCAAATGCCTGATTCTAAGGCATCTCTGGTAAGGGCTTGGTAAGGACTCTGGTCTGGCACGCCGGTGAGCCGATCTTTGCAGGGTTTGAAGGAGGGTCAGGGTCTGGAGGGTTGGCTGTCAGCAAAGTGCCTGCAGCCAGCATGCCAACACCTGCATGGAAAAGCTGGGTGCAGCCCTTACACCTGAACCCTGGTGCTGAGGAGGCCTTGGCAGGAGCCTAGCCGGCCTGGCTTACCTGGAGAGTTCCAGGCCAGTGAGACTCTAGAACTAGGTGGGCCAGGCCTGGGGAACATTGCAGGTAATCTCTAACACACATGTGCGTGCACACACACTGTACACATGCACACACACGACAAATGATGGGGGAGGTGACCCGGAGGTGACAGGAACTCCCTCCTGAGGCCCTCTGTCCTTTCCTCTCCTCAGCGTGCCCACGGTCTCGCCCTTCCGTCCTGGGCCTCCCCAGACGTCCTGAGGACTCTGTCACAGATTTCAGCTCTGGATATCAGGGCACACGTGGGACCACCCAGAGCAGCAGAAAAGGCCCAGCTGACAGGGGGTGAGGTGTGGGCCGTGGGGTAGGGAGCTGTTCTTCAGGAGGGAGGAGACAAACAAGGACTCTGCTCCTGTCACTCAGGGATTCTGCTGGATGCCATCCTCAGCAATTTCTCCCGGGCCCAGCGCCTGGGGCTGCCCCTCAAGATGGTCATGTACTCGGCTGTGAGTCCCTGGGAAAAACAGGCATCGCCGCTCCACGGGTGACAGGGGTGGCGAATGCTGCGTCACCTCATCTCCTACAGTGTTTATGGGACTGCATCACTAGAAACACGGGAAAGACGGGGGGGGGGGGGTAGTGGAGCAAGACTCCAGGGTCCCTGCCAGGACAATCTGTTATCTGGACAGTCAGAAGGCCCATGTGTGGACGGCAGTGGTCTGGCGTTATTTCTAAGGGGGAACAATGTGGGTGTTAGGAGCATTCTGGGGTCCTAATTCATCTCCCCTCAATGGAATTATCTGCAGCATGACAGCACCCTGCTGGCCCTCCAGGGGGCCCTGGGCCTCTACGATGGGAACACCCCACCTTATGCTGCCTGCATGGCCTTTGAATTCCGGGGGAGCTCCAGGGAAGCTGAGGAGGAAGACGGAGAGTGAGGATGGGGGATGGCTTGGCATTGGGTGGGAGGGACTCTTAAGGGGGAAATGGGCGATGCTACTGTCCTTTTCACCTACAGGAATGTCACCATCTCTCTCATCTACCGAAACGACACCTCCCGCCCACCAATGCCACTCAGGGTCCCTGGGTGCCCAGCTCCCTGTCCACTTGGGCGCTTCCAGCAGCTGACTGCTCCAGCCAGACCTCCAGCTCATGGGGCCCCCTGCCATGGCTCCTATGAACCTACCAGCCCCCCAGGTGACAGCCCTCTGCACAGGGGTGGGAGTGGGGAGTTCCCTCGACCTGGGATTCACAACTCCCATGTTCTTCCTGCAGCCACGGTGCCCCTGCTGGCCGGAGCTGTGGCTGTGCTGGCTGTGCTGAGCTTGGGGCTTGGCCTGCTGGCCTGGAGGCCCAGCTGCCTGAGGGCCCTGGGAGGGGCCATATGAGGGGGGATGGATAGACACAAAGCACCCCTTCAGCTGACACTGGATCCCAACACGTGTGCTCACCTGCTGCTCTGACTTGTCACTTACTGTGCTCGCGCGTGTGGGGATTGAAGGCTGGGTGGGCCCCAGGAGTTAGTCATAGTCCTTTCTATGCAGTCAGGTGCTACACATCATACAGGTGGCACACAATAAGCACGTGTGCAGGTGACAGCCTGTAGCCTGAGACCACATAGACCTGACTGTCTGTCCTTAAGCAGTTCCACCCGTGGTGATTACTTCTGGCTGGGGGCAGTGAGACAGGGCTGGCTCCTAGGTCACACAGTACACCAAGAATGAGTAAGATGGAGACAGGGTATCTATCTCCAGGGCATCGACTAAGGTCACCAGTGCCTTCCCGAAGCCCCGCTCTTACTACCCTAAGCTCTCTCTGAAGAGGGACCTGGTGATGAGCTTGCACTCAGGACTGCCATCCCCAAAACCCACCCCCTACTGGCCAGCAACCATGTTACTGGCATCACCGGAGTCTCACCTCCACCGTCTGTGCCCATCACTCCCCAGAGCCCCCAGCTGACACTGAAAGTCAATGTGATTTCCCTGTCTTGAGAGGTGGCCAGGCTCCTATCTGGGGGAGTTGTAAGGCCCAGAATAGAGAGGAAGTTAAATACCTTGGAATCCCAGGATAGCCTGAGCTAAAGGGTCTGGTTCATAAGAACCAAAACAAACTCAAACCAACCGCAGGTACAAGGTAGGGGCCAAGGTCAGCCAGAGGCTGTGACTGGCTCCCACCAGCCCGCCTTTCCTCACCAGACCGCTGGAGTGGCTTGTGGAAACAGGCCAGGGGTGGGCAAGAACGCCCGTGCCTCACCTGCCCTGGACCCAGCTCATCGCCCCGATCCTACCCACGCCGTGGACAAGTCAAACAGCACACCTCACAGAGGGCAATGAAGCGGCCATTTAATAGGAACTCACGAAGGCAGACGCTCCAGGGCTGCCCATCTCGCCCCTCCATTAAATCCAGGCCTACACTGGCCAGGAGCCATGTGTGCAGCCAGGGACACCAGACCCAGCCGGAAGGTGCTTCAAAAGGGAAGGGCATGGCTAAAAGAAAACGGGGACAGGGTCCCCAAAGCAAAGTCTTTACAAAAGGGGGCTCTCCCCTCCCCAAAACAAAAGTGTCACATAAGCTCAAAATAAAATATAAAGTAAAAATGCTGCATTAGAAAAGTTTACAATGTTAAGCCTTTAAAATAGGGAGACTGGCCCTAAAGTGTTAAACGCCCAGTAAAGGTCCACGGAAGTGTGGCCCATACCTAAAATACTATGTAAGTGTTGCATTGAAAAGTAAAAAATTCAAGATGGCCTGTATGTAGTGCTTTGGGGCCCATGTGGAAGCAGAGGGCGGGGACCCTGATGTGGCCACCCACCTCAGCATGGCCTTGTGTCCCGACTC
This sequence comes from Cricetiscus sungorus, assembly GCA_030556225.1. NCBI lineage: Eukaryota > Metazoa > Chordata > Mammalia > Rodentia > Cricetidae > Cricetiscus > Cricetiscus sungorus. Next base: position 2,547,299 of record JANBXA010000732.1, read on the forward strand.
AAGCACCCTAGATGCACAGTGCACGGCCACCGTGGCCCATTCCTCACATGGACGGTGTGGCTGGGGACATGCTCACCCCTCTTTGGGGGACACTGAACTTGGCACAAGAGCCAGGGGGACAGAAGCGTGGGGAAGGCGCTTGCCAAGCTGTTTCCTAGTGGCCTAGGTTGCAGGCAGCCTCTGTGCAATTCCTCTCCCCACCTTCAACCCCGGGTACACATGTGCTCGCGAAGCCAGTCCGGGTCTAGTCATGCCTTACGGGTGGCTCTTCCCCACAGGCCTGGTCGGAGTAGGGAGGTGGTGGGGGCTGCTCCTCAGCCAGCCCATAGCTGGGGTGACCACGGCTGCGCTTGGCTTCTTTGATGTACAGTTCCAGGAGCACCTTGGTGGGCTGCCTGTCCACCTGCTCCCGGGGCACGCCGTGGCTGATCAGCCAGCTTAGCAGGTCCTTTCGAGTTGGATTGGGCCCCAGCATAAGCTTGGTGCGGCCTGGCTGGCTCTGGCGCCAAAGCAGGCCCACATCAGCAATGGTCTGGATCTCCATCACAGCCTCCAGTACCGTCATGCCACGCACCAGCAGGCTGACCAGCGAGAGCCGCAGCTCGGAGGGTGCGGCTGTGAGCAGGCGCCGCTGCAGGCCCTGGGTGAAGGCCACATCCTCTGGGGCCAGGTCCACAGGCCCCTCTGGGTCAAGGTAGATCCACTCAATCATACCCAGCTCCCGCACCAGCTGGATGCCTTCCTCCATGGTGGTCCAAGGCCTAAAGGGCAGCTCAGTGGCCTCAAAATGCAGGGAGGATTCCCAGCGCTGGCGCCAGGCCTGCAGCAGCCAGCTCAGCAGTGTCTGGCAGCCACCCCCTCGCAGGGCTTTGCATCGGTAGTTAAAGATGGCATCGTGGGTGAGGTCGCCCAGCAGCCGCAGCTCCCCGGAATTCAGGGACAGGGCAGGGCCTCCCTGGTCATACACCCTCAGGATCCAGGTGGCCATGAGCTCATTGGGGTTCTGCTTGAAGCGCCGTGAGATAGCCAACAGCTCCGTGTACGTGTAGTAGCGGTCCCCCCGGCCCATCTGGGAAGGTATCAGCACCCTCTCCGCCATGGCCCTATAGCCTCAAGGCTGATGATGCAGAGGCTGCAAAGACATAGGGCACGCTAGTAGGTGACAAAGGATCACATTCCTGCCTACCATCCTCCTAGAATGGGAACCCTCAGGCCCCCGGATGTCAAAGGTCCCGGGGGCGAGCAACATGTCACCAGAGTGGTCAGAGCCCAGTGCTGTGCATCACGGGGGTTACCAAGAGCAGTATGACAGGATGCCTCACAGCAACCTGGTCCAGCTTCTTCCCCCATTCATCCCCTTGTCTGAAGGGAGGTCACAGGATTAGCATGAAGACCCGCACTCCCATCCCAGACAACCCTTCAGTTCTTACCTGGAGGAGGCAGGCTATCTGCTGACCCGCCTGCAGGTGAGGAGAGGGAAGAGGTCGGTGAGGCACAGAAAGACCACGATAATCCCATCCCTCCTGTAGTGAGGACCCCTCAGTACCACAGGTGTCAAAGGTCCTGGGGAGCTCAGTGTCCTCAAGGTGATCAGAGCCCAGTGCTGGACATCACAGGGGTCCCCAAGCATACACTGACAGGACTTCTTACTGCACAAGGTCACTAGTGCTTGAAAAGCATAAGCCCCGAGTCCGAACGGAGGGAGCCAGCTGTACTAGCAGCATTAAGACCTTCACCCCACCTGAGGCGACCCTCTGCTTACCTGGAGGGAAGCCTGGCCGTCTGAAGGAACTGCCTGTCCGCTGGAAGAGGGAGGGGAGAGAGGCTGCTGAGACTCGTGAGGAGCACGTCTCCACCCACCCCACTGTAGCCAGGACTCCTCAGACCCAGGGTGTCAAAGGTCCCTGGGGGCACCATCTCCTCACGGTGGTCAGAGCCCAGTGCTGGACATCACAGGAGTCCTGGTAATTAACACCCTCCCCTCTTAGGTCCCAGAGCCACTTGCTCTCCCAAGGGAGATAATGCAGCCCAGTGCCCAGAAATTCAGGCAAAAACCAACTGATACTTAAGTTTCTGAGAAAGCAGCCCCCTTAGGGGTGTGCAACACTTCACCGTGTGCATGTCCGTGATAGTCTATGTGGCCAAAGTAGAGGGTTACACACACTTCCACACCCCATCTTACTCACTGGTTTTTACACGTAGCCCAGGATGGATGTGAACTCAGGAACCCCTGCCTCAGCCACCCGGAATGCCGGGATATACAGGCAAGTGCCACAATCACACCTCACTGCCCACCCTGACCCTGCATGCTGCCTTCCACACGCTCTGCGGCAAGCAGACTGAGGCTGGTCCTGGCCTCATGGCTCAGCTCCAGGCCTGTTTGGATTTCCCAGGATATAGTGAACTTGTGCCTCAATGGCTTCTGACCTTCCTCCAGGCCTGTTCCCCCCAACCAACTCTTCAACCTGCCGGAGCCTGAGGCCAACATCACTCTTGCATACTGCAACTGGGGAAGTACTGACTTTGCCAGAGCATTCTGCGGAGGAGCAACGACACCTGCCTATTGCTAGGGCCCTGGCCTTTCCCTCCAACATGGTCTTGCTAAGTAACCCAGGTGGGCCTTGAATTCATGGTCATCCTGCTCTGTTATGCCTCAAGTACTCACCAAGTGCTCATGGTAATTTAGCAACCACAAGCATCAATTTTGTGCAGAAACAATCTGTTCAAAGATGTAGCCACGTAAGTAAGAATAAAATTTAGCCCCAGCAACTCCCATTTCAGGTGCTTTTTTTGTTTTGTTTTTATTTTATTTATTTTTTGGAGACAGGGGTTCTCTATGTAACAACTCTGGCTGTCCTGGAAGTAGCTCTGTAGACCAGACTGGCCTGGAACTCAGAGATCACCTGCCTCTGCCTCCCTGGTGCTAGGATTGAAGGTGTGTACCACCCCTGCCAGGCTAAGGTGCTTTTAAGCCCCTTATGGTTCTGGGGTGGACAGTAGGCATATTTTTGTCTTGGCCACTTCCTTCTGACTTAGTGGGATGTGGACACAAGGCTACAAGCACCAGGCCTCCCTACCCAGCTCTATTTTCTCTCTCTCTTTTTTTAAGTTCTCTTCTTTGCCCATAGACTCCATGTGCTCAGTGATATGCTGGACACCTCCTTAGTAACCCAAGCCAGTACAGTCAGATACAAAATATCTCAAGGTTAACAGCACAACCATTGTTCTCCCTGTCCCCAACACTCAAGCAACAAGGAAAAATTCTCCTAGAGCTGAAAATTTGTTCTTTCCCTCCCCCCCCAGAAAACAATTCCCGTCTTCTGGTAAATCTTATTATTTCAGTAATGACTCCTATGTAAATTCAAGGTTCTTTGTAAAAAAGTATCATTTTTATGTACATGATTTGCTAGGACCTAAAGGATGATCAAATGCACATTTCATTCAGTCCAAAATCTAGTGGACAGATGGTAGTGCTGACAGCCTTCCACCCAGTCCTTACCCCTAGAGAGCAGGAAATATTGCTACCTGCCCCAGATGTGTGTGCTCCACCTAGCACCTAGATTTACTGACCACTATGGAGTTTGAGCAGCAGGGCTGGAATCTTTACCAACTAACTAGTTGACTGGTCTCATAAGTGAGTTCTAATATGTAACACCCCCACAATCTCACTGGTCCATTAAATCCCAAATTACAGAAAAGTCACCTAAGAGGAAGGTCCTCTATTTTAGGTTCAGAGAGATCAAAAAGTAAAGGTCTCACCACAACGAGATGATGGTAGATGGCAACTTGGCTTCAAGATACACCTGTAACACAGGAAGGACTTGGTGAGGGTGTATGTGTGGAAACAGGCCACAGATTTAGAATATCAAAGCCAGAGCCTCTCAGACCCCCAGGTGTCAAAGGTCCTGGAGGGGCACTGTGTCCTCAAGGATGATCGGAGCCCAGTGCTAAACATCACGGAGCCTCAGACCTTCTGCAATGTCCAGGGTACTTGCCTTCAGGGATGGTGGCCAAGCTAGAAACACAAAATCCACTAGATGCTCCAACTTCCCCAGTGACACAGGCCCACAGAGATTTCCTATGGACCCACGGCATGAAGAGGACTCTGATGCTCCCTGTCTGGGCTGTATCTGCTAGTAACTTTGAAAAACAAAACCTGTAAAGACACAAATCCCTCTGAAGAACCTGGTGGGAGGAATGAAGGCGTTGTCCTATGGGGAAAAAACAAAACAAAACAAAACACACATATACACACACACACAAAACCAAACACTGAGATGTAAGTGATATAGACAAGGGCCTTTCTCAGCCAGATTTGAACCACCCTGTGAAAGGCATCTGGGAGACGACTTCCCAATGAACACAAAGAGAACAGCAGGATCCCGGGAGGAAAGAGTGATAGCAGAATTAAACAGGAGGCAGAAAAACGCTGTTTTAGAGGCGAATGTGTGGTTAAAACGTGATTGGGTGAAATACGTGATTTATTTTCAAAATTCGAGTAGCTGGGATGACATGCTTGTACCATGAGGCCCCAACACTTGTACCAGTATTCTTGCAGGTAAAAAAAAAAAAAAGGCCTGGCTTCCCTTCTCCTGTCTACTCCTACCTGCTGCTCCGAAGCAATCCAGTCCTCCACGTGCACGTGCACTCACTTCCGCCTCGGTAACTCCGTATCTTGTGTGTGCCCCTACACCCCATCCTCCTCCAGCCCTCAAGTGTCCTAGGCTGCACAAAAATGTCAAAATCCCACACGGGGGGAGGGGCAGTGGTAGAGGTTTCCTACGGAGAGAACCTGCAGGTAGCACGGGGCCGTCACCGGGGGGGAATCCTGTGGTGCACACCCGCCCTCCCTTGTCACCTAGAACTGGGTAAGATGGCGGACGGGACCCGCGCCGTGAGCAGCAGACATGGCGTAGCGGGCCCGGCGAGGGCGCAGACAAAGGGAGGCCCGCCGCGGCCCCCCGGCTGCACACACCTGGCCTCAGCGGCCGCCCCGAGCGCGCCCGCCCGCCCGCCCGCCCGCGCCTGCCCCTCCCGGGACGCCCCGGCTTCAACCCGAGCGCGCCCGCCCGCCCGTGCCGCCCTTCCCCGGGCGCAGAGCCGCAGCGCGGACCGCGCGGCGCCCAGGCCGCCCCGAGGACACTCACCGGGACAGACGCCGCCTGCAGCCGCCACCGCCCAGCCGCGCGCCCCGCGTGCGCCGCGGCCGCCAGGCCCGCTTTATAGCGCGCGCCGCCCGCCAGCCCCACCCACCGGGCCCGCACGCCCCGCCCCCAGCGCGCCCCTGGCTCCTCCCCGGGGCGGCCCTGCAGGGAGCCTTTGCCGGGGATCGCGCCCGGGTGGTGGAGGGTAGAGCAAGCGTCGGTCGCCGCTGGATACCCCGACCGGGAGGTGCGACGTGTTGTCTCCAGGGGGGAATGAAGGGATGAAGGGCACGTCTGCGCGGCTCTTCCGTCGTCATTCTCGTCAGGCGGTTCTGAGGCAGCCCCCGACGGTGGGCGGGACGAGAAAGGACCCCGGCGAGTAGGCGGGGCCAGGGCCGGAAGCCACGGCTCCGCCAGCGCGGCAGGGGAGCAAGTCCCCGCCCCCGAGGCTGGGCCCGCCCAACAGCGATGGCGGCCGGCGCGCGGGGGGCGGGGCCGAGCAGTGATGGACAGACTTGGTGGGGGAGACCCCGGAGTGTGCAGTTAGAGGCCCAGATGCTCTGTGATGGATGGGCGGCCGAGCGGGGATGCTAGTGCAGCGAGAGCAGCGGGCTGTCCGCGCAGGGTGGACCAATGGGGGCGGGGCACAAGAGCTGGGGCCTGGACCCTGGTCTAAGGGAGGAGGACTGAGGTGTGGACCCCAGGATCGGAGGGAGGAGGGCCAGGGCCTGGATCTCTGGCACTGAATGAGGTGTTTCATCATAGCAACAGAGAAGTAAGGCACCTTCTTTCTCTCTCCTCCTAGCGTGGATTCCCTCACCTTCGCATCCCACTGCACAGGGTTGGGGCCGCGTCTGTTTGATCTAGTGGAAAGCATGTGGTCGTGAACGGATGAAAATATAGCCTAACTCTCTAATGACCACTAAAAGTTAGAAATTTAAAAAAAAAAAGTCCAGCAAGTATTTAAAAACCACCCCAGCTACATGCAAAGCTCAGGAAAAAGAAAAACACATGAAATAGCTTGGTCACGATGACTGGTTTCTGGAAATTATTATTATTCATAGCCACCTAGTTTCTAGGAATGTTGTTATCCATAACAACAGTCTGGGAATTGTTATGGGTCATCCTGTCTTTGTAAAGAAAATTAATAACTAAAAGAGACGGGACTCATGGCAAGAAGGGAAAAACAGAACAAGAGCTTCTGCCAATAGATACAGACAGCTCCCTGACTGGAGAGGACATTCTCCCTGCCCTCCATTATCTTCAGGACAAGGCCACTGAGCCCGCTGGTCCTTGAGAAAGAAAACCCCCTAACCTTGCATGTGAGCTAAACAATCCCGCCTTGTAAAAACTGTGTACTCTATGAAATCTCTGAAACCTTATTAACCATCCAAGTTTTGAACTATCCCACGACCTTGCTTTTAGGCCTAGTGAAAATCACAGGCTAGCTTTGAAACTGGCCTTGCTAGCTTTAATGTAAATCCTATAAAAGCCATCTCAATTCTGCACTAGGGGCCCTCAGTCCTCTACCCCTGTGTGGCGTATGACTGTGGACCCCAGTGCACTTGGAATAAGAAATCCTTATGCTATTTGCATGGAGACTGCTTCCCATGGGTGATTTGGGTGTCGCCTTTCCTGAGTGGGAGCGTGAACGTTCTGAGGGTCTTTCGGTTATAGCTCATTTTTATTTAAAAATGGACACATTTTCTGGCAATGTGGCCTCAGTTGGTAGAGTGATTGCCCAGCTCGTAGGAAGTGTTGGCTTCAATCCCCAGCGTTATGTAAACTAGGTATGGTTGTGCCCACCCCTAACACCAGCAAGAGACTCACAACTTAGGGTCCACTTTGTCTATATGGTGAGTTCCACACCAGCCTGGAATACATGAGAAAGTGTCCATTTTTTTTAAATTAAGATGAATTCATTTTATTTATATGTGTGTTTTGCTTGCATGTGTGTCTGTGTGCCACAGGTGTTCCTGGCACCTTCCGAGGTCACAAGAGTTGAAACAGTGGTTAAGGGCAGTTGTGAGCTGCCATGTGAGTTTGGGAATCAAGTCTTGGGCCTCTGCAAAAGCCAGTGCTCTTAACAGCCGAGTCATTTGTTCTGCCCTTTGCTGCTCTTTGATAACTCAATTGTGCAGTTTTTTTAATCAAATTTATTTTGTGTGTGTGTGTGTGTGTGTGTGTGTGTGTGTGTGTGTGTGTGGTGGGCGTATACCTGTATGTGCGGGTGTAGTACCTGCAGCGGCCAGCAGAGGGTAGCAGATTCCCTAGAGTTGTGAGCCACCTCACTGGATGCTGGGTACTGAACTCAGACTTCTGGGAAAGCAAACAAACACTCTAAACTACTAAGCCATCTCTCTAGCCCTTCGTGTAGTTCTTGGATATAAACTTTGTGGGCAATGTTATCATGTGCTGATATCCAAAGGTTGGGCCTCTACAGGCAGGGAAACCGAGTCCCACGTCAACCTTGCTGTGAGGCACAGAGTAACAGAGTCTCTAGACCCATGGGACAAAGAAACGGGCTTCTCATCCCCCTCTGCAGGAGGTGGGTGGCCTGGGAAGTGATGGGCTGTTTACTTGGGGTCAGCCCTTCCCTATCAGGCAGCTAAATATTGGCCCACGCCTCCCTCCCAAAGCCCTGCACTGAGCAGGCGTGTGTTGTGGGCCTTTGGGAGGAAGAGTAGGGGTCGGGGAGAGACTGCAGGACAGGAGGAGTTGAGGATGTGAGTGGGATTTTCTCAGAAAAGCTGAGTTATTGATTATGAAACGGGAGGTTGGAGCTGCGGAACAGTGAGGCACACCTTTAATAATAGCACTCAGGTGGCAGAGCAGGCCCACCTCTATGAGTTCCAGCCCAGCCTGGTCAACATAGCGCGGCCCTGACTCAAAAACAAGCACCACAGCAGAAGTCAAAAGAGCTACAGGTCGAAGTTAAGGCACGGGGTTAGCCAGCACACTAAGCTCTATGTGGCAGGGCGGTGGCACTCACCTTTGATTCCAGCACCCAGGGCAGGCAGAGGCAGGTGGATCTCTATGAATTTGAGCCAGCCTGGTCTAGAGTGAGTTCCGGGACAGCCAGGGCTACATGGAAAAACCCTGCCTCGAAAAAAGAAACAAAAAAGCTCCATGTATATGCGAAGGGCCCTCACCCCAGTCTTTTTTGATGACCTTTGGATGTTTTATCCAAGTCCCTTTTCCAAGTGGACGAGGAGGTGGAGTTGGAGGGTTGGGTTAGGGGGTATGGCAGTTCTACAAATGCTTTCAACATACAAAGCCAAGTAATGGATTATTCTGGGCAAAAGATATTTTTCTTTAAAATAAAAATTATTACCCTGGGCTGAAGGGAGTCAGAAGTTACAAACTCATGAGTATAGGGCCGGAGGGCAAGTTTGTCAGGCCGTTGACAGCCACGAGAGTACCCATCGGTGTGAGTTCATTGTATGTCTTAAGACCACAAGGCCTGGACTGCCAGGATGGACCAGAAGTTCATGTAGTTGAGATAGGAGAAGAGGCCTGAGGAAGAGGGCAGAGAAGACAGACGTCAGTAGGCTTAGCCAACCCTCACCGTGTGCCCACACAGCCCCACCTCGGCTGCTGCCCCACCCCTAAGCCCAGAGTCACCTCTCCACCCTCAAGTTGTCCCCATCCTACCCCAAGTCTACAAGAACCCCCAGACCTGACTCCAAGCCCAGTCCCACCCTCCCTGTCCCTGTTTGCAAGCTGATCCCTACTCCTAACAATCCCCGAGGCATCCCCTGCACCACTGAGGCTACCCCAGCTCGGCTACCCCAAGCCACCAGACCTGTCATGAAGAAGAAGAAGACATCGATCCAGGCCAGGTAGAAGCTTCTCCCCAGCATGTAGGTCATGCCTTCCTGTAAGAACTTCCGGGCTTGCATCAGGTAGAAGAGGACCCCCAGAATGATGCTGATCCCTGTGTAGCACAGACGAGGACCCACAGGGTTAGTCACGTGACTGTGGCTTTCTCACTGCAGTGCAGCCAGCTGAAGGTGACCTTGAGCACGGCCAGTTTGGGGATGGAGCCCAATGCTCTGGGCTCTCTAGGCGAGGGCTCTACCAGCTGAGCTACATCTCCAGCCCGCTTTTTTTTTTTCCTCTCCTCCTGTGCTTCCCTGTCTCCCGCCATTTTGAGATGAGAGCTTGCTTTATAGCCCAGGCTTGCTGAGAAAACATTTTCTAGCCTCCCAAGCTGTAGGACTGCAAGTATGTGATACCACATTGTCACCAGCACCTTTGGTCTCTGGGCCATCAACTTCCAGCCATGGCCACCGGACAGCACCCGGATGTGAGACATTGGAAGGTTTTGGAATTCACAGGCCAGGCCTCTTACTTTAGAGCAGCCTCTAAGGTGCCTGAACCTCAATATTCTCATCTGTACAGTGGGTATGACTGCTGACCCATCTGTGAGGTCCATCATGAGGGAATGTGGTGATCGATATGGTATGTATTGTGAGTCTCATTATTATTGGCTCCTTGATGTTGGGATTCTGGAGCCTCAGAGAGAGAACTCAACTACTTTAGGTAATTGAATAGACTTGTGAAAAGAGGGGGAAAAAAACTCTTTTTCAGATTTAAGAAAACTGGGGCTGTTTTGTTTTTTTTGTTTTTTGGAGTTGTTGAAAATAACATAAAAGTGCTTTGTGTTCAATTAAAGGACAGGATAAAAGGACTGAAAATGCCTCATTTTTAACTGGGGTGTGCTCTACCTACTGTGGCTTATGTTGGAACAATTATATTTAAGATGTATTTTATTTTTTAACTATATGTGGGGGTTGGTGTTCACAGCTGGGTGCAGTGCTCACAGGAGGCCAGAAGAGGGCACCAGCTCCCCCTAGAGCTGGTGTTGCAGGCGCTTGTGAGCTGCCATGTGGGTTAGGGTACTGCGGTCGGTCTTCTGCCGGAGCACGTGTACTGTTAACCACCTTTCTAGTCTCATCTGTTATATTTAGACACTTAGAGGTGTGGTGCCTTCATCCCAGCAAGGGGGAGGCTGAAGCAGGAAGGTGACTGGGATTCCCGGGCAGCTGGGCTGGAAATTAACAGACTCGCTAATGACTGAGTAAGTGCGCCTGACAAGCAGACACCGCTAGCCACCAGCTGACAGGAGTCTCAGCGGAGCGCTTCCTCTCCAAAAGTGTCTCCTGAAACACCTGGAAGTTGTGGTGAGTTACTATGAAGGACAGCACACCGTCATCGCCAAATTAAAATGCCCCTGGCCTTTTGCAGTCCGGGCGTGTGTGCGGAAACAGATGTTCTACAGCAGTGCCAGATCGGAATCTCCTGAGAGAGGCTGGGGGCGATCATAGTAAGGGTTAACAAATGGGCCTCAGGTGCTGACTCCTCTACGCCTCACGCCCCAGGGTCCTCAATGCCAGCTTGTCAGACCTGTGCTACCGTGCACGGAGACCGCATAGAGTACCTCACTGACACATTCCTGGAGTCGTAGAGTGTCACTAACCCGTGGGCTTCACATGGACCCTAGAAACTTGTCTGGAGGCTTTGCCAGGGGATTTTCAGCTATTTGTATGACCTTGACCAAAGAACGTCCCTTCTCTACTGGGTAAGGAGGGATTTATAGTGGAGGGGTGAGGAGAAAAGGGACACTTGCCTAGCTAATCGGATCAGAGGAGCCAACCTTGGGACTCCCTGGGGTGACAAAGATAATAGAGTTAACGTTTTCTGATTGAGCACTCATCACTTCATCTCAGCTGGCAGAGCACTTGCCTAGCGTTAGGGTTAGGGAAGGCTGGGTTCCATCTCCAGCACTGCAGAAACTTGGTGTGTCAGCACACACCTGTTATCCCAGCGCCGGGGAGGTGGAAACAGGAAGAGTACACATGCACCGACACACTGGACATACTTGGCTGTGCACATGTGCAGATCAAGGTCAGCCTCAGCTACGTGAGACCCACTTTAAAAAAAAAAAAGAAAGAAAGAAAGAAAAGGAAAATGTATTCCTACTCAAGAGATAAGTTCAACTTGGAGAGATGAAGTAACTTGAAGGAAACGCTGTTGGGAAAGTGAGGCAGAGCTCCACATGGAGGTTTGTGTAGACGTTGGAGGCCAGGCATGCCGGTTGGAGTGCAGACAGAGGAGTCTGCAGAGAGTGGGACTGAGGGTGGGGCTGCACTTCTTAGCAGGATGGGGCCCGGCCAGGCTGACCGTGAGGTTTGAGGCAAGCTGGGTGTGGAGATTTGTGAAGAGGCTGAGGGCAGTAAGGAATGTGGTTTGGGAAAACGTGGATTCAGGATCCATGGAGATGGCACTGCTGTCAAGGAGGAGGCCTGGGGGTTTGGATTTTCTGGCTATGAGTTAGAGATGAGCCTGCTTTCAGGCCTGGACACAACATGATGGTGGGGGATTGGTCAGGAGGTAGGGCTGGGGCTGAGGGTGGAGATGAGGGTGGGGTGGGCTAAGTATAGAGGGGGTGTGGCTGGCCTTCATGGCAGGCACCCGTGGGAGGCACCGTAGTAACATGCCTGTCATGAGGCTGCAGATGAAGAGAGAGAAGTCCATCAAGGGCATGTTGGTGCTGGGAAAGAATATGGTGCTGATGAGACCCATACACACACAGAAGCTCATGACACCGGAGATGAGCAGGCAGGCCCAGGCCAGGTCCAGCAAGTCTGGGAAGAGAGGAGAACCACCAAGCCTGTGCTGAGGAGACGGCGCAGCGGTTAAGTGTGCCCACTGCTCTTCTGGAGGGTTTGAGTTCGATTCCTAGGACCCACATTAGGTGTCTTACAACCACCTATAACTTCAGTTTCAGGGAATATGATGCCTTCTTCTGGCTCCTGTGAGCACCTGCGCACACACACACACACACACACACACACACACACTATATACACACACACACACACCATATACACACACCACACACACCATACACACACACCACACACACCATACACACACACCACACACACACACAAACACACACACACCACACACACACACACACACACACACACACACACATACACAAGCACACACACACCAAGCACACACACACACATACACACACACACACACACACACACACACACACACACACACACACACACACACACACACAAAGATTTCAAAATAGATGGGCATGGTGGGGCAAGCCTCTAATCCTAGCTCTTGGGAAGCAGAAGGCAGATCTCTGAGTTTGCGGGCAGCCTGGTCTACACAGCGAGGACCTGTCTTCAATAATTAAATCTTTAAAAATGAAAGTGGAAAGTGATTGGGGAAGCATCTGACGTTAACCTCTGGCCTCCACACTCATGTGTGCATAAACACAGACACAGACTCACACTGACACACGCAGGCTTTCCCTCCTTCTCTCTCCCTCTCTCTCCCTCCCTCCCTCCCTCCCTCTCTCGCTCCCTCCCTCTCTCTCTCTCTGAGACCAGAGGAGGGTCTTAGATACCTGAGCCTGGTGTTGCAGGTGGCTATAAGCCACCTAGGATTGAAGTAAGGGCCCTGAAAATGAGTTATCTGCTTTGCTGCAATCATTGCAAACCCTTCCCAGGTTGCTTTTAGACATGGTGTTTTAACACAGTAATAGAAACCTCTACTAAGATGGTTCCTGAAGAAAGACACCTGAAGTTGTCTTCTGCCCCCCCCACACACACACATATGCACACATGCACGTTACGCGTGCATGCACAAGCCAACATTGAGCTCTAAAAATGGGCATTGGAGGAATCAGATCTTGCACGTGAGATACATTTCTTGGCCAGTGACATCAGGTTCTTGGGCATGAAGTTGTGAGCATCAGAGAGTAGCCTAAGAGGGGAGAAACCGTTCCTTGAAGTTCCCCGGGACAAAGAAGAGACCTGAGTCTTGGAGGGGTGAGGACAGGGCCAACCTTACACGCATTCTTATCATATTCGTTCATGCAGGAGATGTCAGGGCAGCGCATGAAGAAGATGGTGTCAATGGGGATGGTTTGGGGGCCCGAGGGGTCCCCTGGGTGCACTAGAGGCACTTGGAAGTGGATCCAGGGTTGCCACAAGGCGATGAGGTTGAGCATCAGCATGCCGGTCACAGTGAGCACCAGGCTAAGGTACCGGCTAATCTTCTTGGCTTCGAGCAGCAGCCTCCAGCCCACGGGCAGCAGTGACCAGCGTTTGTTCTGTATCCTGTGACAGACCATGTGACCAACATCAGCAGGAAGTCCATCCACCCTGCTGGGCACCCCACAACAATTTTTCAAATCCCATCTCAAAAGGGAGGCTTGGTGGCACATGCTTCAATCTCAGCACAGGAGACAGAGGCGGGGGTGAGGGGGGGATCTGACTTCAAGGTCAGCTTGGTCTACACAGAAAGACCCTATCGCTACAGAACAAAGCCCACAGCCTTGCATCTGCTCAGATCCCTCGTGTGTGTCTCTTCAGGACCCCTCTGACCCCTGCTACACCTCTGCAGTTGTGTAAACTTCATGCTGAGTGTGGCCCCCTCTGAATTCCTCCTTTACTTACCTGCTGGAGTCCATTGTAGGAGAACTATTTGACAGTTTGAAGAAACTGCCTAGAGTACTCTGAGAGGACATAGAGCAATGTGATGACCCTGTCATACTGTCCTTGGAGTCCCAGGCAAAGGATTCAAAACTTCTGACACTGGCCTCAGGGCTGAAGGTTATGGATGGGGGGACATCCACACTGGGCCGCGTTTGTTTTCTGTTGGGCTTGTGGGACTGCATCAAGGAGAGGTCGCTGTCGGTGTCGGTTTGCAAGCTGTAGATTTCTGACTGGACAGTGCACAGGTTATGAGAGTCTAGGAAGTTGAGTTGGCGATTATGGTAAAGGGAAGAGCCCTCTTTGGAATGGAGCCAGCGGTTGTAGGCGTCAGATTGTATGTTTTTTGTATGGAGGGGGAGACTCTGAGGAGGGGTCTCTTGAGTGCTGAACCTTCGAGAAGGGATGGTGGAAGAGGAAGACACGGGGGTGCTGAACCTCCGGGGCAGAAAGCATGATGCTGGTGGCTCCTGGATGCTCACCCGTCGGACCGTAGGTGTGGATGTTGATGGCTCCTGGCTGTTGAGTTTGTGAGTGCGGATGATGGGCATAGGTGCTTGTGTGTTGACCTGATGACCTTGGGTGTCATCTGGGAGGCGGGAGGTCACTTTCAGAGGCTCTAGGGTTTTATTTTGTCTTTTGTTGGGAGCTGCTGCCCCCTTTTTTGGGGGACCAGAGGAGTTTTGGTCCATGTGGAGAAGCAGGGTGGTCTAGTCTCTGAATTTAGTCAGTTTACTCCGGCCTCTGCTTCCAGCCACTACCGTGGCATCCTGGATACCTATAGGTCTGACTCTGTAGCTCCTGCTATCTGTCTCTCTGTCCCCAGATAGCATTCAGGGGTCTGGGGCTGGGCAGCAGCTGGGGGTGGGGTGGGTTCTATGACAGTTGGAAGGGTTCCAAGAGGCTGCGGTTGGCCATGGCCTCAGACTCCACCACAGACATTCGTGAGTGACCTGGGTGTTAGGCCTAGGTCTGTGGGACCGAACGGAGTCTGAATTGGGTGGGACAGGGTGATGCTGGCTCAGTGAAGGTTTGGGCTAGGCAGGGTCGAGCGTCCGGGCTGGCTCAGCAGCGTGTTAGAGATGAATTCTAGTTTCTAGAAGATGTGAACTTGTAATTCCTTCCACCTACTGGCATCTTCCCCTCGGTTCCCAGGCTCAGCCAGTCTCTATCTTGTGTTCCCTCTCTACCTCCCTGTCTCCCTTTTTCTGTCTGTTTCTCTTGCTTGCCTTTCATCCTCCCCTGAGACCTCGCAGAAGGCTAAGTCAGCTCCTTGCTCCTCAATACTTCAGTTCTGGGGGAGGGAGAGGAAGACACAGCCACAGCCCAGTAAGGACCAAGGCAGGCGGGTGGGCGGACGGTCGGGCGGGCGGGTGGCATCCCACACAGGGACTTTTGAGATCCTCTTCCCCCAGGTGGGTATAATGGTGCAGACTTGCAGCTCCAGCACTCAGAGACAGGAGGGCAGCCCTGAGTTTGAGCCCATCCTGGGCTGCTGAGTGAGAAGCTATGTCAAAATGCTAACAACAAAAACAGCAATAGAAAACATCCCGCTCTTCCCCTTAATTTCTGCTGACGAACTTCAGAGGAAAAACTACTCTCAAATCTTTATATGTTTATTACACAAACACCCATATTATTAGATTTTATTTTCACATCAGTTACAGATAAGTTTTGAGCTGCCACGTGAATTGAATTGAATTGAATCTGGGTCCTCTGGAAGAGCACTAAACCACTGAGTCATCTCTCCAGACCCCATTTATATTTTCTGATGTGCCTGTGAGTGTGTGTGTGTGTGTGTGTGTGTGTGTGTGTGTGTGTGTGTGTGTGTGTGTGTGTGTATACACTATGTGCATGCAGTGCCTGCAGAGGCCAGAAGAGGGCATCAGAGTCTCTGGATCTGGACCTAACAGGCAGCTGTGAGCCTCCTAGCTGTGGCTGCTGAGAGCTGAACCCTATTGCATGAGCAGAAAGTGCTGTTAACCACTGAGCCAACTGTTTAGCTCCACATTTAATTATTTGTGTGTGTGTGTGTGTGTGTGTGTGTGTGTGTGTGTGTGTATGTATCACAGGGAGTGTGTGAAGGTCAGTGTGTGAAGGTCACAACCTTTTTTTAAACTTTTTTTTTAATGTGTTTTTTGGGGTATCTTTGCTGTGTCTGTATTTATGCCTACATGCCAGAAGATGGTATCAGATCTCATTACAGATGGCTGTGAGCCACCACGTGATTGCTGTGAATTGAACTCAAGTCTTCTGGAAGAGCAGCCAGTGCTCTTAACCTCTGAGCCATCTCTCCAGCCCCAGAGGACTTTTAAAAAAATTATTTATTTATTGTGCATTAGTTTTTGCCTGTGTAAGGGTGTCGGGTCCCCTGGAACTGTAGTTACAGGCAGTTGTGAGCTGTGGGTGCTGGAAATTGAACCCTGGTCCTCTGGGAGAACAGTCAGTGCTCTTAACTGCTAAGCCATCTCTCCAGCCCCCAGAAAGCAATTATTAAGATAATAATCTATCTATCATCTATCTATCTATCATCTACCTATCTATCATCTATTGATCTATCATCTATCAATCATCTATATCATCTATCTATTATCTATCTATTATCTATCTATCTATCATCTATCATCTATCTGTCATCTATCTATCTATCATCTATCTATCTATCATCTATCTATCATCTATCTGTCATCTATCTATCTATCATCTATCTATCATCTATCTATCTATCTATCTATCTATCTATCTACCTATCTATCATCTATTGATCTATCTATCTATCTACCTATCTATCTATCTATCTATCTATCTATCTACCTATCTATCATCTATTGATCTATCATCTATCAATCATCTATATCATCTATTATCTATCTATTATCTATCTATCTATCATCTATCATCTATCATCTATCTGTCATCTATCTATCATCTATCTATCTATCATCTATCTATCATCTATCTATCTATCTATCTATCATCTATCATCTATCTATCAATCTACCTATCATCTATCTATCTATCTATCATCTATCGATCTATCATCTATCTATCTATCTATCTATCTATCTATCTATCTATCTATCTATCTAGTCCTGGCTGGCCCTAAACCCACTGTGTAGCCCAGGTTGGCTTCAAATTCATAACAATCCTCCTGCATCAACTTCTCAAGTCCTGAGATCACGGACAGGTGCCAGCACACAAGCTTGGCCACGTTTCGGTGATTATGTAATATAGAGAATCCAGGCGTCACTCTTCTGTTTGCTTGTTTTGAGACAGAGTCTCACTGCATAGCCCTGGCTGTCCTGGCACCCACTATGTAGACCAGGCTGACTTTAAACCCATAGAGACCTGCCTGCCCTGCCTCCTGAGTATTGGGATTAAAGGTGAGCACCACTTTTAATGGCTTTAGTAGATGTTGTTAATACTTTTTTTTAAAGGTCAAAGGTGAATTTTGAGATGTGCCTGATCCTATGATGCATTCTAGTTTTAAAGGTGTTAAAACTGCATCTTCCAGTCAGGTTTGGTAGTGCTGGCACTTAGCAGAGGCAGGCAGATTGCTTTGAGTTCGAGGCCAGCCTGATATACATAGTGAGTTCTGGGTAGGCCAGAGTCACATGGTGAGACCCTGTCTCAACACCAAAATCTAAGAGAAAGCTGCATTTCAAAATGGCATAAAATGTGGTGTTGTTGAAATACTTTTTTGGCTACTGGAACCAAATTTCAAAACAAACCGTAAACACTTTCTGGACTAGCTGGTACACTCCTGTAATACCAGGACTAAGTATGATGAGGCAGGAGGATTGCCAGAATGTGGAAGTCAGTGTGGTCTACATAGTGAGCTCCAGGCCAGTATTGAAATCCTGTCTAAAAACAAACAAACAAACAACAAAAACAAAACAGAATCCGGGTCCATAAGGTGGCTCAGCAGGCAAAGGCACTTGGTGCCAAGCCTGAGCCCTGAGTTCAGTTGCTGATTGGAAGCCACAGACTTCCTCAGGTCTTTTGTTTATTTATTTTTTTGACCTCCACATGGTACTCATGTTTCCCCTTCCTAACCAATTAGCTAAATACATGTAAAAACAAACACACAAACAAACACAGACCAAATCCCTCAGACCAACGCCATAAAGCCAAAGCTGGGGCCACAGCTCAGTAGAATGTTCATTTAGCATAAAGCCCTGGGTTCACCCCCAGCCTGGCATGGAACAGGCATTGCCTGTCAGCTCTGCACTGGGGAGGTGGAGACAGAGCAGAAGTTTACAATGATCCTTAGCTACATAGTGAGGTTAGCCTGGGCTGGGCTTATGTGAGACCCTTTCTCAAGAAACAGCACCCAGGAAATGCCACACACACCCTGCAGAAGCACCATTACGAGCTCAGCTTGGGAGCTGGATATGGTGGTGCACACCCTTGGTCCCAGAATTTAGGAGGCAGAGGCAGGTGGATCTTTGCGAGCTCCAGGTCAGATTGGCCTACTTAGTAAATTCAGGCCAATCAGACCTACTTAGGGAAACTCAGTCTCAACAGATTAAAAAAATCAAGAGTTCAGCCTGGGTTCTGCTACAGGAAAGGAGAGATTCATGGCCTTTGCCACCTACTTACTGTGTGTCTGTTGCGTGTTTCAGGCCTGTCCCCTCTTGTTGGACATCCAATTATTTCAACTCCCGTGGCATTATCACATTTGATCTGGGCAAATGCATGTGTGATCCACTCCAGGAAGGCCAGGCCATCCTGTGTCCAGGCCAGCTGAGGAGCTGGTGATCATTGGCCACCAAGCTCTTCTCTGAGTCCTAGGACTCTATGGAAACCACACTGTTCTCTGCTACAAAGGACGAGAAAGGAGCCACCATTTTGTTACCATAACTGCACAGTCCATCCATTCATGAGTTCATTCGTGCACTCATTCATTTATTTATGTGTCCACGCATGCATTTATGTTCCCACTAATTAAGTCACCTGTCCACTTATGCATTCGCTCACGTGTGTATTCATTCATGCACACATGCATTCGCACATTCACTCATCACTCCTTTTACCTAACAAGCACAACAGCCTCTCTGCTAAGAGATGGAAGGACCAAGGAGCACAAAGTAGATTTCCCGCCCTCACATAACACTGTTGCAGAGGGTTGGTGAGGGGAAAAACAGTTAGCAAGTAATCAACTGTAAATCTGTGTTTGCCAGTGAAGGGGATGAACCTCACACCATAGGAAGATCTAACAGGCAGACTGGCCAGGAACTGAGAGTTCTGGGGTCTGAGACCAGGGAAGGAGATGGGAAGAAGGGACATTGATGGGTGGGTGGCTGTGGACGGCCAGGCAGAAGTGGGCACTGAGGGTTGGGACAATGGCTCACTCAGTGGGGTGCAGACAAGGCATGCACAGAGCTCCAGGTTCCATCCCCAGCACCACTTACACTTGTTACCCCAGCCCTTGGTGGAGGAGGAGGAGGAGGAGGAGGAGGAGGAGGAGGAGGAGGAGGAGGAGGAGGAGGAGGAGGAGGAGGAGGAGGAAGGAGACCGGGAGCACAGGGTCGTCCTTGGCTCTTTAGTGAGTTAAAAGCCAGCTTGGGCTACACGAAACCTTGTCTCAAAACAAGAGCAAGACCCAAATCCAAACCCGCGAAAGCGTCCCAAGAAGAGGCACACTTGCATTGAAGCTCTTAGAGGCAGCTCTTAGAGAGAGGAGAAGCCAGGGGAGAGGACTTGAGATGAGCCTTGGCGGCTGAATGGTGGCCCAGCACTGAGCTGGGGTTAGCAGCGGGTGGTGGCGCATAAGAAGAGGGCAGCGGGAATGGAGGCAGTGAGTGTTACTGCAGATGAGCTGGGGACAGTGAGGTGGTTGCAGGTGGGATGCAGAGATGGAAATGAGAATGAGGCCAGGTAGTGGAGAAAGACCCAGGTCCCCAGAACGTTCTCCCTCCCCAGCTGACCTGCTCTGTTCCTGGGAGGAGGACCGAAAGCTGGTCCTTCGTGGCTGGTCCCTCGTCTTCATCTTCCTGGCAACCTTGTTGGTGTTCAGCGTGGTGGATGGGCGGATGGCGTACGTGCACGGTCCTTACACTGGCTTCATCGGCCTCTGGATTGACTGCAGGAGGCACACGTGTGCCAATGTGGGCCAAGTCACTGGTCAGTGCATAGGCTGTGTGTCCACTCTGGGTTGGGCCAGTGGCACTCTCCCTGGAGTCTCTCTGGAGGGGGCCAGTAGCTTAGGGCTCACATGGGGGCATTACTGTTGGAGGGTAACTCTGTGGGGGGCAGTAGAGTCGTTTTAGAATTTCCAGGAAGTGATTTTGGTGATGGATATGCGTGGAGGAAATGTTTTTCTTTTCATTTTGGGGGTGCTGAAGCTTCCCCAAGGCCTTGCGCGCACTCCAAGGGGCCTCTGCTACCGAGCCACACCCCCAGCCCCTAACTGAGAGATTCCAGACAGGTGCTGAGCTACCTCCCATCCTCTGCCTTGTTTGAGACGGGGTCTCATGTAGCTCTGGCTAGCCTCCAACTCCATGTGTAGCTGGGGGTAACCTTGAACTGCTGAGCCTCCTCACAAGTGCTGACAATACAGGCATGAGCCACCAACACCCCGTTTATGGACGGGCTGGGGATGGCGTGAAGGGCTCCAAACGTGCTGGGCGAGCATCAAACCAATGAAGCTATATCCCCTTCTTTGCATTTAGAGACAGATGGGGTCTAGGTCTCACTAAATTGTTCAGGCAAGCCTTGATGAGATGGCATTCCTCCCCAGCCACTGGGACACTAGGATGACAGTGTGTGTGCCACCAGACCCTGCACTGGGGGAGTTTGGAAGAAATGTGCTCCTCATGATATGAGAGGGAATGAAGGGGGAGAGAGAGGACATGCACATGCATGGGTGTGTGTGTGTGTGTGAGTGTATTGTGTGTGTGAGGTGTGTGTGTGTGAGTGTATGTGTGTGTGTGAGTGTATGTGTGTGTGTGTAGGTGTGTGTGAGAGTGTGTGTGTGAGTGTATGTGTGTGTGTGAGTGTATGTGTGTGTGTGTGAGTGTATGTGTGTGTGAGTGTATGTGTGTGTGAGTGTGTGTGTGTGTGTGATGTGTGTGTGTGAGTGTATGTGTGTGTGTGAGTGTATGTGTGTGTGAGTGTATGTGTGTGTGTATGTGTGTGTGTGTGAGTGTGTGTGTGTGTGAGTGTGTGTGTGTGTGAGTGTGTGTGTGTTGGGGGTAACTGTACTTTTCTCTCCAACTCTCCTCTCAGTGCACATTCACATGAGCAAGGGCTTCATATTTCTGGCCCTGGCACTGTGCCTGGTCCTCCTGCCCACCATGTTCCTCTCTTTCCGGCCCGTCTGCCGCCGCTTGAACAAGATCGACTTTGTCTTCAGTTTCCTCAGCATCAGCATCGGTAAGTGAGGATAGGGTGCTTGGGGAGCCCCCACCTCATCCCAGAGCCGCCTCCTTGCCAGAGGTGTGGCACACTCCCAATTGTGTTGCTCTGGGGGACAGGGGTGTCTCTGTGTGTCTTGGGCTTTCTCTGTAACTCAGGCTGGCCGTGATCTCACTCTGTAGTCCATGATGGCCTTGACTATATCATTCTCCTGAATAGCTGGGATCAAGGGCCTGTGCACATCAGTCCTGGCTGGTGGCTTTGTTTCCCATCTTCTTTCCCTCTCTCGGAGTATGCTTTAATTTGTCGTGTGTGTGTGTGTGTGTGTGTGTGTGTGTGTGTGTGTGTGTGTGTGTGCGCGCGCGCGCGGCACATGCGTGTATTCACTTAGTGCGGCATGTCAGGGAGGTTGTGTCAGCTTCTCTTCTTCCTGGGGCCGGTAAGGGGTTTCCTGTCGAGCCTCCTGTCCTTCTCTGGCCCCACCCCAGTGCAGGGCTCCTGATTCTCCTCAGCTTGACGCTCTTTATCATCAACTGCGATAGGCTGCGCCCGAGGCCTCAGGTATCCTACCTGCTGGCCTTCTACCTGTGCTGGTGCGCCAGCGTCTTGATGCTGTGGGCCGGTGAGGGCGGGGCCTCGGATGGAAGGGCGGGGCCTGGGCAGGGGAGGGGAGGAGCCCAGGAGAGGGGGTCAGCCTCCAGGGCCAGGGCGGGGCCCGGGTGGGGCTCAGAGTCGAGTGCCCACCGGGTTCCTTCCCACAGGAGCTCTGTCCTTCCTCAACCAACTGAGGGTGTGGACCTACACTACACCTCTTATGGAACGGAGGGTCAGCTACTTCCGTTGGGCCTCAAGACGCCTATTGCAGCTGCAGCCCGTACCGGACCAGAGCTTGGAATCCACCCAGAACCAGTCTGCTGAAAGTAGTTTAGCGAACTACAATGAGGCTTCCCCTGGGGGGAAATCCGCAACTTCTCAAGACACTGAGGAGTCCCCACAGCCAGATGCCGCCACCTCTGTCCCTGTGACTCCGTCACCGTTAGACCTCCCTTGAGGTCTCAAGCTTCCCCTGAGAGCAGGCAGCACCCTCAGGAGACAGTTGGCAAGCCCGGCTCCTCAGCGCTAGGACCCACCCTTTGCGGTCTGAGTCTTGGCAAGGACCCCACTCTGGAAGTCCTATGTCCCTCTGAGCAGACACTGGTCCACCTTCCCAAGCAGCCAGAGCAGTGTGGTTCGGATCCGCCCAACAGGCCACGCCCCTAAGCCACTCTCCATCCTTTGGTCCAGCCCCACCCAGGGGCCCCAGGAGGACCTTCTGCAGCCCAGTCTTGGGGGTGGTCCCTGTCCTACCGTGGACAGACCCCTCTTCAGGAAGTCAAGGCTTGATGTAACTAACATCCCGCCCCCTTCCTGGCTTCTCCAATTCGATAAAACCAGGTCAGCAGTCCAAATTCTCAGTGTCTGCGAGGCCTGCCCTTCCTGATGGCTCTAACTTCACCTTTGCGATCTGAGCCTTTCCCTGACCTGGTCTGAGTCTGTTGTCTGCATTTGTCTCAGTCCATCCCTTTGACCATGTGGCATGTACACCTGTCCCTTGCTACACGCTTGAGAGCCACCGGGGAAGTCCTGACCTCAGCTGGTTGGGCCTTGAGTTGGTACCCGACGCCAGAAAGTGTCAGAACTTGAGCTCATTTGCTGCATGGTGGGTTTTATTAGGATCCAGGGGCGGTGTGACACTCAGGAGTTTTCCTTGATAACTTCATTTATCCAGGGCACGAAATCAATAACTTTAGTGTATATGCCCGGCTTCTCGGGTTTGCCGCATGGGGCGGGGCCCCATGACGTGACACCTTGGAGTACACCGTCACAGATCAGCGGGCCCCCTGAGTCACCCTGAAAGCAGGAGAGGCGCAGAAGTGAGGAAGGTCCTGGCCATTGGGTTCTGGACGGACTACAGCTCTTGGGAGTCCTGTGTTTTGCAGGGGCGTGGGGCTTGGGTGGGGGGAAGACAGGGCAGTCCCTGAAGCCAAGTCAAAGAGAAGGAGCAGGAGCTACAGGGTTCTCCCCCCAGAGCCCATCTCTTTCACAGGGAAGCCCGAGAGGCACCTGCTGGGTGGGGGTTGGAGTGGGAATCAGGAGCCCGAGTTCCCTCTTCATCTCACAGCAGGGAGGGGCTCGCTCACCACGCATGTGTCCTTCCCTTCTTTCAAGTCCCCCACACACAGCATGTGATCCGTGACGTTACGGGTGTGGACTTTGATACACTCCTCAATGGGCAGAAGCTCGAGGTACACACACTGGAGATCGTCTGGGTATTCGACTGCGGGTCACGGGCAAGAGGGTGGTGAGTAGGCTCGAGCCCTGTCCTCTGTGCTCCTGCAGTCCCACTTGTCCCTCTTTAGGCTGTGTGGTGCGGGCCCAGACTTACACTCTTCGGGTTTAATGCTGCCCCAGCCTGAGGCGAGGCAGGTGCTGCCCACCGTGGGCCCCTCGGTGGGCAGGCTGAGGACCTTCACGGTGTCTGTGATCTCAGCGGGCTGGGCCAGGCGCAGCAGCATCAGGTCATTGCTGTAGTCGTCCTCGAGGATTTGGGAGTCCTTCTTCAGGAGGTCCAGGTTGAAGTCAGGGTGAGGGAAGCTTTTGTTGACAAACAGGTGCTGAGCGGAGGGTTCATCCTCATACAGGTTGTTGCGGCCCAGCCAAATCTGGTACTTGCTAGGGTCGGGGAGAGAGATGGAGGGCATGGGGGGAGGGAACCAGGGAGGGTGGGCAGAGTGCAGGGGAGGGAGGGGGAGGGGGAGAGACAGAGACACACAGGCACGCGTGTGTGTGTGTGTGTGTGTGTGTGTGTGTACGTACGTACAGAGAGCGCGCGCATGAAGGGGGAGGGGCAGGGAGAAGGGGGAGGGCTTGAGAGCTGCTCTGCCACAGCTGTGCCGGGGCTGAGCTTCCCCAGCAGGCAAGGCCTGGCCCACAGCCCAAGGCCTGAGCTCGCCTCCCCCACAGCACGCTGATCTCCCTCTGAACTCAGTTGCCCTCACCCCGCTCCAGCTCAGAGGAGCCATTCTCTGTGCGTCCCTACCGAAGGCCCTAAGGGCCGGGCTGGGGTGGGGAGAGTGAGGGCTCCTCTGGCATCTATATTTAGGGAGATCCCTTCCTATCCTCAGGAAGAGACCCAGACCCAGAGAGGGCTAGGCAGAGACCTGGGGGGGGGGACACAGTGACAGATGACCACAGGGACACTCAGCTGTGACCACAGACAGGAGACACGCGGACAGTAAGAAGACAGAAAAGAAAGAATCAGGAACCAAACGCAAGCCTGGAAGGAGCATAGAGAGACCCAAGAGGTCATGGGTGGAGGGGTCTAGGCCCCGCCCCGCCCCGCCCCTCCTTTCAACTCTCACTGGCCTGGAGTCACGTTTTCTGGCTGCAACCCCGCTCCCCTGGCCCTGGCCCTACTCACTCATTGTAGCAGTGAGCAGCCGTGAGCACCCACTCGGGGTGCACCAGGATGCCCCCACACTGGAATCTGGTGTAGTGGTACACAGCTGCCTGCCAGGGCTGGGAATTCTTCTCACAGGCAAATCCTCCAATGATCCGAGACTGAATGGGAGGCGCAGCACCTGCAGCAGAGCGGTGGGGGTGGGGGTGGGGCTGGCTCAGAGGTGAGAGAGAAAGGGGGGAGGGGGAGGGGGAGGGGGAAGGGAGGGAGGGAGGGAGGGAGGGAGGGAGGGAAGGAGGGAGAGGTGGGACTCCAGAACCCAGTGGCTCTTAGTGGAATCAGAGGCCAATAGGATTTGGCATTTAGAGTCTCCAAGGCCTGAGAAGAAGTCAGGGACTGGGCTGGGTTTGGGAGATTCTGAAAAGGCTGGATAAATGAGCCCAGGAAAGGGGGCCCAAGATGATTTGGGGGTTCTTGGATTGGGCTGGAGAGAACGAGGGGTTTTGGGGCAAACGGCGGAAGGGCTCTGTTTCCCGCGGAGGTGAGGGCACCGGTCTGGGGGCATCGAGAGGTTCAGGAGGCAGTCATGGGAAAAGAGAGGAAAATGATTTAAAACAGTGCGAGGCAGAGGAAGACCCACTCGGTATGGGCTCCGGGCTCCAGTACTCGGGTCTTTGGAAGGTCCTGGGCAGACTGGAGCTGTGGGACTCAGCTTGACAGGGGCTGGGGCAGAGGGAGCAGTTAGCAGGAGCCTGCGGTGGGGGTGGGAACGCTGCATAGCAGGGAAGACTGGGCCAGGCCAGGCAGCTTCTTAGCTGTAGTCTCAGCACAGGGAAGGCTGAGGCAGGCATTGCCATGGGCTTGAGGCCAGTCTGGGTTACATAAAGAGACCATGTCTCACAACTGTCCCCAGGAGTTGGGGAGATGGGTTGGTTGCTACAGTAGTGGCCATGCAATCATTAGGACCTGAGCACACACCTCTAGAACCCAGTAAAAAGGGCATCTGCCCTCCCAGAGCTGGGGAGGTGGGAACATCGGGGTCCCCTAGGCTTGCTAGCAGGGCAGCCCAGCCAAATGGGGGAGCGCTCCGTTCAGTGAGAAACCCTGACTCAAAAATACGCTGGTGATTGAGGATGGCACCTCTGCTTTCACCACCCGACTCCTCCTCCCCAAACCAGACGAAACAGAAAACCCGGGGGGGAAGGGGCACTGGTGATCCCCCCCTTCAGAAAGGGGGGCCCTTCTGATGTCATAGGGACTTGAGAGGATGGGGGACCAGTTGTTGGGACTGGAGGACACAGTTGAAGGCTGGCAGCTTCTGAACAGCCAAAGTCTCTAGGTGTGGGGTTTGGGGAGGCCGCTAACTCAGGAGTTGGACTATTGGGCTCTAGGAAAACAAACAACAAACAACAACAAAAAACCCCAAAACCAGTAAACTAGAGGGACAACCAAGGTCTGTAGGGGTTGGGTTCCTTGGAAAAACGGGAGAAGCCCAGAGACAGTCAGGTGGCTAGGGAAGAGGAGAAAGTTCTGGAAAATGGGAGGGAACTGATACATATGAGAATGAGGACTGCCAGGGTCTCGGCAGGCAGTGGGCAGGGGAAGTGAGAGGTGCTGGTGTGCTCTGGGATGCAGCTGGGGTGGGGGAAATAGAAAGGACATTTCCAGGGCTAAAGGAGCGTGAGAGTCAGGGCTCGGCCCCTCCCGCGTCCCCCCACTGTCTCACCAGTCTCTCTCAGGGACAGGGCTACCAACAGGATCGGGAACCACATGGTGACAGGCAGCAGGCAGTGAGCTTGGAGCTGAGGAGCCTTCTCAGAGTGCCTTTAAAAACCCTCATTCTCCCCCCAGCCCCGCCCCTGCCCTGTTGGCACCCAGGCGCTGGCCAAGGCCCTGCCCTTGCTGATGAGGGAGGTGGACTCCCCACTCCCACCTACAGCTGTGGGAGGGGAGGGACCTGTTGCACCTGCTGTCCTGTGGGCCCTAGGTCACCCTGGACACCTTCCCAGGGCTGAGATTGGGTGGAGCATGGCAGGCTGTTCCCGGAGCTGTGTGTGATCTGGGGGCGACAGTCAGAGGACAATGTCGGGTTGGGGTGGTGGTGGTGGGGTGCAACGGGAGGGTGGAGGAGCATGTGGCCCCATCACTCATTTCTAAGGAAGGTCCCGTACCTCAAGACCCAGCATATCTTCAGAAACCAGCGGGTAAAACAAATTCCTGGCACCAGTGGTAGCCAAGAGGGCTACAAGCTTCCTGCAAACACAAACCTTGATTTTGAGACCGTCAGGGTTCTCTCCTTCTTAGACTTGGAATCTAGATCACCAATTTGTATTGTTCCTGTTAGAAGTTTAGGAGCAGGTGTGCAGGCACACACCTTTAAGCCCAGTGCTTGGGAGGCAGAGGCAGGCAGACCTCTGAGTTTGAGGGCAGCCTGGTCTACAGAGTGAGCTCCGAGACAGCCAGGGCTATGTAGAGAGCTGTATCAAACAAGTCAATGAAATAAAAACCATAGAAGTCAGAATGCGTATTTCCACAGCCCGATCACCTTTTGATCCAAGAATATGAGGAGTCAGGTTCTCCCAGGGGAGTGCCACACACCCACAGTGCTGGGGGCACAACGATCTTTCTATTCCTTGCTTTCCTAGATAAGGGAACTAAAGTGTGTGTGTGTGTGGGGGGGCGGGGGCCGGGGGGGACGACGACTGGGAACGTAGGTCAGTTGGTGGAGTGATTACAGCTTGCATGAGGTCCTGGGTTCGAGCCACAGGGCTACGTAAAACCAGGTGTGGTAGTACATGCCTGTAAAGCCAGCAAGTGGGATGTGGGACCGGAGGATCAGAAGTTCAAGGTCACCCTTGGCCAATAGGAAGCAATAAATAAGCAAAAGTATCCTGAGGCTGGTGAGGTAGGTCGGTGGGTAAGATGTCTCTGCCAAGCCTGACAGCTTTTGAATTCAATCCCTATGGTAGAAGAGAACCATAACCTCTGAACATGCACAAAATAAGCATGTATAGTAAAAATATTGTCAGAAGTTGCAATGACAACCCTTCCCTCAATCTAATCTGTTGATTTCTATGACCCAGATCAAGGGCTTAAACATGCAGTGATCCCAAGAATCACGTTTTGGAGTCTCTGAAGAGAGTCAGAAACTGTATTCTCATAAATTTGATGGTAAAGCCACAGGCTTCAAACAAGACATGGATGCAATCAGCAATGCTGCTCGCGGTGCCAAAGCCTATACTTTATGTCACCAATGTGGCCAAGGAAAACAGAGTGTTGGTCTTCTTGCTTTGGTCACCAGGAAGCCTAGAACTAATGGCCACTCTCGGAAATTAGTGTCTGTTGGGTCCTCTCACTGGGATGTACAGTTTGTGGACAAAGTGGCAGACACTGTTCTGATCCATCAAGATGAATGACTCTTTTAATCGTCACAGACACCCTAGGAGACATGTGTTATGGTAACCCGTTTCACAGAATGAGTGAGGTCAGGCCCCTGATCCAACATCTCGCATCTGTTCCAAATGAGCAAAATAATGTTCCCTGGCCCAGGGAACAGTGGCATGGGTCAGTAGACTTTATATTCTAGTCCCCCACCCATTTCCCATCATGCCCTAAAGAAAGAAAGACACCCCTACAGAGAAAGCTGGACCGACATTATTTTCTTCCTTCCTTCCTTCCTCCCTTCCTTCCTTCCTTCCTTCCTTCCTTCCTTCCTTCCTTCCTTCCTTCCTTCCTTCCTTCCTTCTCTCTCTCTCTCTCTCTCTCTCTCTCTCTCTCTCTCTCTTCTCTCTTTTCTGACACAGGGTTTCTCTGTGTAGCCCTAGCTGTCCTGGAATTCACTCTTTAGACCAGGCTGGCCTTGAACTTAGAGATCTGCCTGCTTTTGCCTCGAGAGTGCCAGGAAAACACTGTTTTCTTGGTGTTAAGCGGGTGACCTCAGGAGGAGAGGGCCCTGGCTAACAGCGTGTGGAGGGGCCCAGCTCTGTCTCCAGTAGGAATGGGGTTGCTGACCGGCTATGGGCGATCCTTGGTCAGGGTCCCAGGTGGTCAGTGAGGGACCTAGGTCGTGGCCAATGAGTCAGCTCCTTCTCATGTTTTTCCGGATCCACTTCAAGTAGCTGCAGACTTTTGTGTAAACGCCAGGCTTAGTGGTAGTGTCACAGGGGACATCGCCCCAGGATACGATGCCCTGCAGAGCACCACTGCAGACCAAGGGTCCTCCAGAGTCACCCTGTGGAGATAGAGAGGTTTTCCTCAATATTTCATTCTGTGTAGTGAGAGAATGAACACGTCCTCTTGCCTCAACCTCCCAAGTGCTGAGATGATAGGTGTGCGTGGTCATGCCTGGCTTACATGGTGCTGGAGATGGAACCCGGGCTTCCTGTGTACTAGGACATTCAACTGAGTCACACTCGCAACCCACTGTCTAACTAACCATCATTCCTCATCTCAATGAAACACCAAACCAACCCCAGTCACCCTATGGAACTCCAACATTACCCCAAACCAATCCAAGCCTGCACTGACTCAACGCGAACCCAGAGCACTCAGCCCCCTCCCCCACAGTGGTTCAGCACCGTCTCACACTAACAGCCCCAAGGCACTAAGTCAAGTCAGATTCTGTCCAACTCATACATCTTCCCCATTCAAAATCCAACCACACCTGTGCTCATCAAACACAACCCAATCCTAATCTTTGCATCATCTTCAACTCTCCCCCAAACCCACACCATGATTCTAACTGCCCCTGGAATTCCAACCCTTCCCTAAACATAGCATTGTCTCTGGCCCAAAGCAAATTCAAGTAACTCTACTTGTCCCATTCTGTCTTAATTAGCTTCAGCTGTCGTCTTGACAGCCTAGGATCATCTGAGGAGTCTCAGTTGTGAGGTTGCCCAGAGCACGTCTGTGGGAAGTTGTCTTCATTGTTGGTCAATATAGGGGGATCTGGCTCACTGGGCGTCACTATCCCCTAGGCAAGTGGGCCTTGACTATATAAGAAATCGAGCTGAGGACATGGAGAATTGTCTCAGCAATTAAGATCCCTGGCTGTACAGGGCGTTGGTGGCTCACACCTTTAAGCCCAGCACTCGGGAGGCAGAGGCAGGTGGATCTCTGTGAGTTTGAGGCTAGCGCGGTCTACAGAGCATGTTCCAGTACAACCTCCAAAGCAATACAGAGGAACCCTGTCTCGAAAAACAAAAGTAAACAAAAAGCCCAAAACAAACAAACAAACAAGATCACTGGCTGTTCTTGCATTGGACCAGGGTTGATTCCCAGCACTCACAAGGCAGTTCACAACTGTCTGCAATTTCAATCCCAGGGCCCTCTTCTGGTCTTCACATGCATTACACACGTGTGGTGCACAGGCAAAACACTCAACACATAAAAAAAAAAAGAAAAAAGAAAAAAAGGAAAAAAAAAGAAAAGAAAAGGAAGAAAGATGGAAGGAAGGAAGGAAGGAAGGAAGGAAGGAAGGAAAGAAGGAAGAAGACAGAAAAAGGACGCCAGCTGAGGCCATTAAAGGCTAGGCTCACAACCAAAAATATAAGAAAGCCAGCTGAACAGGAGCCAGGAAGTACCATCCTCCCATGATTTCTGCTTTAGGTTCATACTTGAGTTCCTGACCTGCCTTTCCTCAATGACGGACTGTGAGCTTTAAGCTAAATAAACCCTTTCTTCCCCAAGTTGCTTTGGGTCAGAGTATTTTTATCACAGCAACAGAAAAACGAGCTAGATAGATCCTATGTCCCTTTTACCCAAAGTTCCCCACTTGGCTCTGACCTCGCAGGAGTCCGTGCCACCGTTCTCTACACCAGCACACACCATGGTGGGCAACACTCGACCGGGGTAGTCCTTGTTGCAAGATGCTTTGGAGATGATGCTGATGTTGGCACAATGCAACGTATCAGGGAGTCTCACTGAGGAGGACAGATGGCCTTGAGTATTCACTCCCTTTGGTCCCTGCGCCCTCCCCCCAAGAACCCCGGAGGACAGCGCTGCTGGAATCCCTAGATCCAGCTCCACCCTTCGGCGCACCTTGTGACTTGGGACTCTCTGCGGCTCCAGGCTTGTTGTCTGATAACAGGCCCCAGCCTGACACCAAGCACTGCTCGCCAGTAAAGGGGCAACGCGTGGGCAGAGGCACGGGGCGCACCTGGCGTGACAGCCGGGCAGGCTGGAGAAGTCGCAACAGCATAATGTCATGCCGATGGGTAAGAGCCTCGTAGCCTGGGTGTGGGATGATTCTAGAGACGAACCGCACTTGCTCTGGGCCATCACGCTTGCGCAGGTTGTGCTCGCCCAGGTGCACTCTCATGAAGCTGGACCGGAGAGCGGTTCCCCGAAGGAATAGGACCGGAGAGCGGTTACCCGAAGGAATAGGACCGGAGAGCGGTTACCAGAAACGAATAGACAACGGGGTCAAAGAGCACACAGCCTGCAATTTTCTGGCCCGTTGAGAACCTCAAAATCTCTTTTTCTTCTCTCAGGTCCTTGAAGCAGATGGTTCCAGCCACGGCCCCTCTAGAACCCATGAGTCACAGGGTGTGGTGGCCCACACCTCTAACCCCAACGCTTGGGAGGCAGAGGCGGGTGGGTTTTTTAAGTTTTGGACCATCCTGGTCCACACAATGACACTTTTCTCTCAAAAAACAGTCAGACAAAACCAGGAGTCCCAAGTTAGGCACACACGGAACTCAGCCTGATGTTTGGCCCCTTCCCTTCTTCAAATAGAAAAATTCTCACCAATAGACCCCTTTCCCATCAGGGGCCCAAAGGATGGGGCGTTTGCAGACTTCCCTTTCCCCTTTAGGCAGAATCCACACCCCTTCGCACCCCGGACCTTCACCTGCAGCCTCCCTGCCTCTCAGAAACCAAGAACTTGGGTTTCTTCTCCGCTCAAGCCCAACAGCCCGGGTACCCCAAACCTAGACACCCCCAGTCACAGCCACACCCACAGCGTCCCCATACCCTGCCCGGGTACCCCAAACCTAGACACCCCCAGCCACAGCCACACCCACAGGGTCCCCATACCCTGCCCGAGTACCCCAAACCTAGACACCCCCAGCCACAGCCACACCCACAGGGTCCCCACACCCTGCCCGAGTACCCCAAACATAGACACCCCCAGTCACAGCCACACCCACAGGGTCCCCATACCCTGCCCAGGTGCCCCAAACGTAGACACTCCCAGCCACAGCCACACCCACAGGGTCCCCATACCCTGCCCGGGTACCCCAAACGTAGACACCCCCAGTCACAGCCACACCCACAGGGTCCCCTACCCTGCCTTTTTACCGGGTTTGGCAATGGGCGGCAGTCAGCACCCAGTGTCGGGGAGATGAGGAAACCACCACAGTTGAAACGGCTGCGCTCAAAGATGGCCACTTGCCATGGCTGTGAATGGGGAGCACACTCCTCGCCTTCCAGCACCTTGTCACGGTCCTGGGCTGTGGGGAGACACAGGTGGTAGATCTCTCTCCCAGCCCTGCCTTTTCAGAATCCCTGCCCCTGCCTCACTCTGCCTTCACTGTAGGCAGGCAGAGCTTTGAGTTTGAGACCAGCCTGGTCTATAGAGTTTCAGGACAGCCAGGGCAACACAGAGATGCCCTGTCTTGGGAGAGAGAGAGAGAGAGAGAGAGAGAGAGAGAGAGAGAGAGAGAGAGAGGGAGGGAGGGAGGGAGGGAGGGAGGGAGGGAGGGAGGAGGGAGAGGGAGGGAGGGAGGAGGGAGGAGAGAGAGAGAGAGAGAGGGAGGGAGGGAGGGAGGGAGGGAGGGAGAGGGAGAGGGAGAGGGAGAGGGAGAGCGAGGGAGGGAGGGAGGGAGGGAGAGGGAGAGAGGAGGGAGGGGAGAGAGAGAGAGAGGGAGGGAGGGAGGGAGGGAGGGAGGGAGGGAGGGAGAGAGGGAGAGGGAGAGGGAGAGGGAGAGGGAGAGGGGGAGGGAGAGGGAGAGGGAGAGGGAGAGGGAGAGGGAGAGGGAGAGGGAGAGGGAGAGAGAGAGAGAAATCCTGCTTAGGGCTGAGTTTGGCTCTGGATAAAGTGTTTGCTTCACGAGGACCCACGTTTGAAACCCTCAACACCCACATAAAAAGCCAGGTGTGGCAGCCATGTCTGTAAGCCCAGTGCTGGGGTTGGGGACGGGAGACAGGCTGATCCCAGGGGCTCCTAACTGGCTAGTGCAATGGTGAAGTCTGTGAGAGACTGAAGGAAGAGGAAAGATGGAGGGCTGGAGAGACGGCTCAGTAGTTAGGAGCTCATACTGCTATTGCAGAGGACCTGAGTTCAGATCCTAGTCTCACGAGTGCCTGTAACTCTAGCTCTAGCAGACCTTATTCTGGTCTCTGGCGACACACACACACACACACACACACACACACACACACACACACACACACACCCTGGTTTTGACAGTTGCTGCCTGCACTTGCCATGAAGCGTTGACTCTGTTTGCATGTCCGTGTATGCGTGGGTACACACATGTGCACGGAGGCAGAGAACATTCTCCGGTGCCATTCTTCAGCCATGTGACAGGATTACTGTCACTGAACGTGGGGCTCACTGACTTTGCTAGGCTGGCTGGCCAGTGGGCCTCAGGAATCCGCCGTGTCTTCATCCACCAAGCATTGCATTTCATATGTGACTTGTGACACAGGGTCTGAGGGTCAAACCTAGGTCCTCACAGTCGCCCAGTAAGCAGCTCACTGTCTTCCCAGCCAGAAGTTGATCTCTTAGTGCCTGTTTATCTCAACTGTAAAAATGTGTGGGTGGCCATGAAATTAAAAGGGGCCTACAGGTGCCTTTGTGTGTGCCCGTGTATGTGTGTGAATTGTACTTGGCACATTGTAACTGCTTGTAACACTATTAATTGATTTAGTTTTAAAGTGTTTCGAGGCAGGGTCTCACTCTGTTTCACAGCCTGGCTTGAAACTTACAATGTAACCAGGGTAGTCTGAACTCAGGGCAGCCCTCTCCTGTGTTTCAGGCTCTGAGATTACTGTCATGACATTTGTTACTTTAAACAAAGGATACCCATTTATTTATGCTGATGTCTATGTGGATGTTCAGGTTGGGGATGCAGGTATGGCCAAAGTATGGCAGTCATCTGTATAGACCTAGTTACAACAGCCAGCATGAAAAACACAATTTAAAGGCTGGGGACATGATTCAGTTGGTAGGACCTTGCCTTGTGAGCATGAGGACCCATGTTCAATCCTTAGCAGCCAGGTAAAACGTCAGGCACGGTGGTGCATGCTTACCAATCGGATCTCTGAGCACTCTGGCCAGCCAGTGCAGCCTAATGGGTGAGCATCAGCACTGACAAAACACTCCCACACATAAAATAATAAAATAAAACAGGGTAGGCAGTGCCTGAGGAATGAGCCAATATTGACCTCTGGCATCCACATGCATGTACACACATGGGCACACGATGTAGAGATGTGTTCTGCCCACAAGTCATTCTGTCAAACTCGGAGACCCAGATACCCATCTATATGGTGAATACTCAGACATGGACAGCCCTCCACCAACCTAGACCACATTCAGATACTGCAGACATAAAGCTGAGATTTCAAGGTCAAAGACACCTAGCAGGGGAGACAGACAGAGGAAACAGGTTCATTAACGTTTAAGGTCACTCTTTGAGGTTTGTAAGGGGGGACCTGGTTTGTGGTTCTGTTCAGCAAATCTCACACACACGTGGGGACACACACATGCACATGCACACACGTGCTCGCATGTCCACACACAGTCAGAAACAGAGAGAGACAGAGACAGGGACAGGATGGCATCACATGTAAGGCATAACTGGGACATCTGAGGCCACTGTCCCTTATCCTGAGCAATGTGGCTGCCCTACTCCTCCAAGGTCAAGACCATGACAGACACCCAACTTCTGGGCTGGACTGTTTCAACCAAGCCACACTCTGCCCTCTGTCCTCCAAGGTCAGGAACAGGGCCAAAGGGCCCAGGAGGCTGTGGGAATGCGGATGTGGCAGGAGAGGGGCTTAGCAGAGGAAGGGTGAGGTCGCCCTGTGGAGAAGGGCACTGCCTGAACAGCTGGGCATCGGGCTGCACCCAGCCAGTCCCAGCTGGAGGAGGGCGGAGGCCGCGGCTGGGTGCAGCAGACAGCAGGGGCAGAGCACAGGAAGAACCCAGGGAAGGCTCGCTTGCCATGGGGGAGGGCCGAGAGCCCTGGGCACAGGTCATGTGGGGAGCAGGGGAATCGTTAATGGACACCCCCTCCAATTTCTCCAGGGAAGGAAGCATCAGGTTACATTGAAAATTTCCACAAGACGTGGTAGAGGTTGGTCTGGAGCTGGCCTGTCACCTAGGGTGACCTTGGTTTAGCGGCCATCCCTGCTTGCAGCCTGCTCCCTGGTCAGTGAAGGCAAGGGGTTCTCTCCTTCCATGTGTGGGTCCTGAGCTCACTTATACAAGCTTGACAGCGTTACCGTCTGTGCCATCTCCCCAGTCCCAGGCTTGTTTTGGGGGACAGGCTTTCTCACTGAACATAGAGCTCACAGATTGGCTGAATGGCAGCGAGCCTGGGGATCCCCATCTCCTCCTCTCAGCCCTCGGATATTACAGGTCTACTGCTGGTTTTTCGTGTGGGTGCTGGGGATCTGAACGCAGATCCTCACGGTTCCACAGGAGGGACTGTATCCACTGCGCCATCTCCCCAGGCCCTCTACCTCACGTGGTCCTCGTGTGCAGATGTGATGGGCTCTGCCCCACGTGTTCCATCATGCCCGCACACCTCACGGGACACCGCGTTGAGTTTTTATCGAGGACACTTGTCTCCATCCTGTGGTTGGGGAGCTGGAGTTGTGGAGTTGGGGAACTGGCAGTCACAGGATTCAAACCTATATCCTGAGTGCTGTTGGTGTCTCAACCAGCCTGATTGCATCACTTCACGGCGTGATTAGGACTTCATGGAGTCTGACACAGGTAGAAAGGACTTGAGGCCCAGAGAGGTAAAAGTTTCCCCAAGGCTACACAGCAATGATGAATGGCCTTGGACTCAGGTTCAAGGGTTCGGGTGGCTCAGCACCTCCAGAACTTCTGATGACTCGCGGTTGAGGGTTCAGGGACATTTAGCAGGTGGCTCAGGTGGGGATGGGACAGGATCATAAAGGGGTCTCTGGGTGAAGTATGGGATAGCAGGTTGCAGATACTCTGGGGAAAGGGGAACCCATTTCATCAGACCACTACCCAACTTTGGTGTCCCTCACCTGCAGACACCAGCAAGACGAAGGCAAGGAGAAGCCACATTGTAGAGTTGGGTCCTGGGCTTGGAGATCTGGTGGGGGGAGGATGACAAACACTGGGGTAAGGCTGGATCCGTCTGTCCCCGTCACCATCCCTGTAGACAGAAATGCATCCTCACAGGTGACACACTATTCTTCTGTCTTTTGTGATAGTGTCTTCCCATGTATCCCAGGCTGGCCTCAAACCCGTGCTCTTTCCGCCTCAGCCTCCCCACTGTTGAGATGACGGCTCTGTGATGGACTAAGAAACCCTTTACGGCCCTGCCTTCCATCTCCCCTGCCTCCACCCGGCTCCTTCCTGGTACCCATCTCCCTGGTACCCATCTCTGGAGGGTCCTCTGCTCCTTTCACTGCTGGCAGAGCCCAGCACATTCACTAACCCCCTGGGTCTCTCTCCCTCATCCCCATGGCCCCGGATCAGGGCCATCCAGGCTCCCACAGGCACTCTTGGGTCCCGTTAAGTCTAGTACTCCTGTAGTCTGTCTTTAAACACAGCCCCTCAAGAGCTAACCTCCATCTCCTTCCTCTTGAGGAGCAGGGCCTGGCCTAGGCTGGCTAACTGCGCTGAGCCCCGCATTGGTGGATTTTAGGAGCGCACACCCCTAAGGCACATTCCCACCTCTCTTCTTACTGCTCATTTTGAGACAGGGTCTCCCTAAGTTTCCCAGCCTATTCTTCAAGTCTGTAGTCTCAAGTGCTGAGTGGCAGGCTTCCACCACCACACCCAGCTTCTCCGGGGCTTCCTAACCCAGAGCCGAGGTCTTTCCTCTCTGCCTCCCAACCTCCCCTGCACTTCCGGAAGCCCCCAAATAAAGTTCCACATGCTTTGAGGGACAGAAGTGCCTCCTCCCTTTCCTGCCTGTCGCCCTGGGCTTCTGGGACCTTCCCTAGGCACAGCCAGTGCTGGACTTTGCTTCTGCAGTTTCACACCCTGACTTTGGTCAGTTCGTTCCCTGCCTCCTTGACCTTCCCTCACCCCTCCCCTGACTCTCTGCGGGGGTCTCCTCATCAGACTGAGAATTCCTTTGGAGCAGACCCCACCTGACTGACCCTGGGATCCCAGGTCCCACCCAGTGTTAGGGTCTGGCCCATGGAGAGACCTCCGGAAGTCTGGGGAGTAAATTCAAGTCCTTTTCATCTTGCTTCTCGCTATTTACTTTCCGTTCATCCTGACTCTTCCCACGCACCGGAACCTGAGCTGTCCAAATGCCTGCATGGTAGGCAGCACTGACTGCAGTGACCGAGACCCTCCTGTCCCCAGCTCTGCTGAGCACTGGGGGACGCCACAGGGAGGTTGTTCTGAACTGTCTTGACCTGTGATAACTGCTGACCATGTCCTTGGCTCCATGACAAATGTTTGCAGGGACGTCATCTCAAGTCTCTGCTTCCCCCCCACCCCCCTCCTTCAGCCCAGGCTCTTTCCAGAAGATTCGAGACATTTTCTTGGCTCAGATTCAACTCGAAGCGGACACAGAAGACCCAGCGCCCTTGACAACTGGTCCTCCAGGGTAGGCTGTGCCTTCTGGAGACCAAAGCGTTTTCAGGGTCCCCTCCCTACCCCCACCCACTTTCCCAAGCTCTTTCTCAAGGATCTCACCCCCTCCAGGTCCTGCAGTGGCATCCAGAGCAGCTGGGATGCCAGAGGAGGAGCAGACACCCGAAAACCTGCATTTATAAGCTCCTGGCCCAGCCTGGGTCTGGGGTGGGGCTGGGTAGAGTGGAGTGAGAGGCATGGAGGGCCAGGTTTACAGGCTGGACGCCCTGGCGGCAGGTGCGATGCCAGACTAGGTTGGTCTAATGAGCGTTTATTAGTCTGAAGCCATAGTCTGAGTCTGTAAAGAGGAATTTCACCCAGGAGCATCTCCCTCAAGGGGAGGGGGTAGGAGGACCAGACAACTGGAAGACTGTCAAATTCGGAGCCTGGGATTGTGGTGTGGCTGTGGGAGCTAAACTCGGAGGTCGTGCTTCTTGGGCCTGGAAGAGAGTTTTGAGATATGACTCTGTTTTGTTGTTTTGATACAAGGTATTGCCAAGCAGCTCAGGCTGATCTGAGTCTGGGCTTGAGATCCATCTGCCTCAGCCTCCCAAAGGCTGGGATGACAGCTGTGTGCCACCTTGGAACTGGGATCTGGATTTATGTTAGCTTATGGACTGGGAAGGTCTCATTGGTTGTCATGGCCTGAATTATTTGTACTTTTAGCCATTAAAATATATTGAATTTGCACACATGCGTGCACATGCATGACTGTGGGTGTCTTCCTAAGTCACTGTCCACCTTCTCTGTTTGTCTTTTTCTGTGTATGGGTGCACACGTGGGTGCTCATGGAGGCCAGAGGCCTTAGATTCCCTGGAGCTAGAGAGATATAGGAGGCTGTGTTGGTCGCTACCTGGCATGGGTGCTGGGAACCAGGCTTAGATTCTCTGATGCTGAGCCTTCTTTCCAGCCCGTCCAGCTTGTTTTTTGGTCAGAGTCTCTCAGTTGGACTTGGAGCTCCATGGTAGACCTGGCTGGCTGCAGAGACCCACCTGTGCCCATCTCCACAGCACCGGGTTAGAAGCTCAAGCTGGATTTTTACATAGCTTCTGAGTATCGAACCCTGGCCCTCAGGCTTGCATGTCAAGACTTTGTTCACTGGGCCATGGCCTGCCCGAGAGAGTTTACTTGTGAAGTCTGAGGTCCAGGGCCTGGAGTGTCTTGTGTCCTGGGCTCAGAACTGTGGGTAACTTTTGAGGTCTTAGGCTTGTGCTCTGCACTGTTCCTTTATTCAGGGTCACCCCCCATTGATTCCCTCCCCAGTACCACATAAACCAGGCATGATAGTGCAGCCTGCAGTCCCAGCCCTCCCTCGGGGGCCCGAGGCAGGGGGATCGGGAGTTCAGGGTATGCTTGTCTACACAATGACCTTGACGCCAGCCTGGGATACCCAAGACTAGCTTCAGTCAACAGCAGCAGCAAAACCAAAGAACAGAGCCTGCACGGAGCCAAGCCCAGCGTCACAGGTCTGCATACTACAACCCAGAGCGTAGGAAGCAGGCGCAGCAAGATGCAGGGTTAAGACCGCCTGAGCTGCCGGCCTGGGTTAGGGTGAAATACCATCTCAACAAACCCGCCAACCTCTGGGCTCAAGACAGCCTGACTTCTGCTTCTGGAATGCCAGTGTTGGGTGTGGAGTATGCACTCAGAGCTCAGCTAGGCCCCGGGTCTCGGTTCTGGATTCCCTGGTGTCAATCCTGGGGTCTGGAGCTTGGCCTCCAGACCCCGCATCTGTAGGCTGGGCATCATCAGAGATGACCCAAGGCTTCTGGTATCTGTGGCTGGCTCCTGGTGTCTCAACCCCCAGAGGGCCTTGAGCAATGGCCTAGAACCTCAATAATGAGAAGGTCCCTGAAGCAGGAGGGGCTGAGCTGAGGTCACACAGCCAAGCATGGCATCGGTTACAGGCTCCGTCCCTCCCTAGGTCTGGGGAGCTGTTGGCTTTATGGGATAAACCTGCAGGGCTGGATCAACCCCTCTGGAGCTACTGGACACAGGCAGCTCTAGAAGTAGGTTTTCACATTCTAGGACATCTTGTCCACCCACAGCCTCAGAAGCCCTGCAACCCAAGGTGGTGAATTGTCTGCAAGCTCAGGCCTCCAGGCACTCTGAAACCCTGGAGCTTCAAATCCCCCAGGACCCCACGTTTACGTCTCCATGCTAGGCCTGAGGCACCCTGGACCCCCATGGCTAAGCCAGTCTCTAGCCTCCCTAGCCACTATCTCCTTGCCTGGTCCACACTCGGTGTTGTGTAGCCTCATGCTGAGATGAGAGTCAGATGGGCATCTCGGTGGGACTCAGGCTTGCCCAGTGCTGTCCTGTCCCCAGACCATTGAGTTCCCCTTGTAGAACACACTGGTCTTCCCTCCTTAACAGACAGACTGAGGCTCGATGCGGCAAAGGTTATGTAGAAGACCAAGGGGAGGGGAGTCCAGCTTTCCTACTCCTAGCCTCCAGCTACCCGTTCTTGGAGCTCCCTGGTGGGATGAGGGGTGGGGGTGTGGGGGGTGTGGGGGGTGTGGGGGGTGTGGGGGGTGTGGGGGTGTGGGGGTGTGGGGGGTGTGAGGGGTGTGTGGGGTGGGGGTGTGAGGGGTGTGTGGGGGTGTGGGGGTGTGTGGGGTGTGTGGGGTGTGGGGGGTGTGGAGGTGTGGGGGGTGGGGGTGTGGGGTGTGTGGGGTGTGTGGGGTGTGGGGTGTGGGGTGTGTGGGGTGTGTGGGGTGTAGGGTGTGGGGTGTGTGGGGTGTGTGGGGTGTGGGGGGTGGGGTGTGAGGGGTATGGGGGGTATGGGGGGTGTGGGGGGTGGGGTGGGGTGGTTGAGGGGGCTCTGGGATTATTCTGAGGGTTCCTGGGCAGGGGGCGGCCTGTTTTCCACTATGACACACGCCACTGTGAGCCTGCCCAGGTGGGCACTGACCTTGGCTCTAAGACACGCAAAGGGTCAGCCTGGGTGCTCTCACACCCTGCCAAGTGAAGTCTGGGGTGTGGGCTTTGGGAGTGTGCCTGCCCCGCCCCCTAGCGGTGACTTCATCTTCGTGTCCTGCCGGCCCCAGGCTGGGTAGGTGTCTTGGCTGACCCAGAGGTCCTTGGGCCTCAGGCTGGGTGTGTTCTTCACCCTCCGGCTCCCGCCCTGCCTGCCTCTCCTCCTCCCCTTTTCATCTCACCTCCGCCATCTATCTCCTGGTGATCTTTCTTCCCTTTCTTTCCTTGAGGCCCTCCGGCAGCTGCTTCCCGGGGTCCCCTTCCCCTGTGCCTTCAGGACCCTGACTCATTTCTTCCCCTGGAATCGTTACCTGCCCCCTCCCTGCTGTCCTCACTGTTAGGTCTCAAACCCGGGTCATGGGCGAAGCGAGGTGCCCGACACTAAAGTTGGCTGCCAGGTTCTCCGGGCCTCTCAGTCCCTGCCTCTTACAGGAGCCTCCTGGCTGGCACACCGGGCCTGCCCGAACTTCTCCAGCCCTGGGCCTGGGATGGCCTGTCGCTTCCTCCAGCTGCTCTTCCTTGAATAACCTCGGCCATTTTGGCCCCCGGCTCTTTATTCCTGGCTCTCCCCTCTCCTCAGGACCCGGCCGAGTCCCCCAGTTGTGTCCACTGTGGCCCTTTAAGCTCTCCCTCATATTTACAATCGACGTTTTCCTCCGCCATTCCTAGGAGCAGTCACAGCCTCCTTTTATGTCTTTTTTTCATACTCTCGTAGTTCCCCACTCCGGTCCTGTCCTGTTGCCTCTCCCTCTGCCCAGTCCCCACATTCTGTCCCCTGGCCTGGCTGCAGCTCACATCCTAATCTTTTCCTGGTCTGTCACCACGCCACCCTCACCGCTGTCTCCACGCTCACCGCCCTCCTCTGATGTCTCCCTTATCCCGGGATAATGGCTGTGCCTCCAAGTCTGGAGGTGTAGGTTTGGGTTCTGTGCGGGAGGCAGTGCCCGTGACTCCTGGCGTCCAGGGAGAGCGGATACCTCAGTTGAGGGAAACTGACCTCCCAAGTCCGGCTCGGCCCTGGTCCAGCCGACGGTGAATTCAGAGACAAGCTGGGCTCCAAAGCCTGGCTCACACCCCATTCTATTTGCCTCTTTTGTAGTGTCAACGGTGAGCGCACGTGCATGCCTACACACAGACCCACTGCCTCGATCCTTCTCCCTCTTATTGTTTGAGATAGGGGTCTGTCTGAACCCAGTTCACCTGGCAGTTTAGGCGGGCCAGCCCGCGAGCCTCAGGGCCTCCTCTTCAGGCCTCCTTAGCGGTTTGAGTCCTGCTTTTATGTGGGTGCTGGGGGTGAAATTCGGGGCCTCGCCCCGGCACCTGGGCCTCATGCTGCCCAGGTTGAACTTGGTGCATACACAAGGGACTTCTTCCTCGGTCCTCAGCGTCCCGGGGCTGGACTTACAGGTGTGTGTCACCAGGCCTGGGTTATGCCTAGCTGAGTTCAAATCCCGCCCTTGGGCACATGGCTTAGTCTTTCTGTGCCCTGTTTTCTTC
Source organism: Cricetiscus sungorus (assembly GCA_030556225.1). NCBI lineage: Eukaryota > Metazoa > Chordata > Mammalia > Rodentia > Cricetidae > Cricetiscus > Cricetiscus sungorus. The sequence goes on from JANBXA010000732.1 coordinate 2,589,050, forward strand.
ACTCACGAGGCTGGGATTGTAAGCGAGCCTCTACAGGGCAGTGTTGGTGGCTGCAGCCTCTGCCAGCTGGGAGTCAGAGATGAGTTACAGCCTCTGGGGACAGGGGTCAGAGGGGGAGATAGGGTCAAGGAAGATCACATTTTGTCATCTTTCCTCCCTCCCTCCCTCCCTCCCTCCCTCCCTCCCTCCCTCCCTCCCTCCCTCCCTCCCTCCCTCCCTCCCTCCTCCTCCCTCCCTCCCTCCCTCCCTCCCTCCCTCCCTCCTCCCTCCCTCCCTTCCTCTATCCCTCCCTCCCTCCTCCCTCCCTCCCTCCCTCCCTCCCTCCCTCCTCCCTCCCTCCCTTCCTCTATCCCTCCCTCCCTCCTCCCTCCCTCCCTCCTCCCTCCCTCCCTTCCTCCGTCCCTCCCTCCCTCCTCCCTCCCTCCCTCCCTCCTCCCTCCCTCCCTTCCTCCGTCCCTCCCTCCCTCCTCCCTCCCTCCCTCCTCCCTCCCTCCCTTCCTCCCTCCTTCCCTCCCTTCCTCTCTCCCTCCCTCCCTCCCTCCCTTCCTCCTCCCTCCCTCCCTCCCTTCCTCCCTCCTTCCCTCCCTTCCTCTCTCCCTCCCTCTCTCCCTCCCTCCCTCCTCCCTCCCTCCCTCCCTCCCTCCCTCCCCCTCCCTCCCTCCCTCCTCCCTCCCTCCCTCCCTCCTCCCTCTTCCCTCCCTCCCTCTTCCCTCCCTCCCTCTTCCCTCCCTCCCTCTTCCCTCCCTCCCTCCGTCCCTCCCTCTTCCCTCCCTCCCCCTCCTCCCTCCCTCTCTCCCTCCCTCCCTCCCTCTTCCTCCCTCCCTCCCTCCCTCCCTCCCTCTTCCCTCCTCCTTCTTCCTTCCTCCCTTTCTCAGGGCTTCCCTGTGTAGCCTTGGCTGTCCTGGAGCTCAGTCTGTACACCAGGCTGGGTGGAACTCACAGATCCACCTGCCTCTGTCTCCTGAGTACTGCCATTTAAGGATGTGTGCCACCACCACCCAGCTGTTTCTTTGTAATCTCACAGGTGTGACACTCTTTTCATTACCCCTAAAACCCCTTGGCCACGACCCTGTTTACAGTTGAGGGACCTGAGGCACGGCGAGTGTGGGAGGCCAGAGTCCAGGTTTCCCGAGGCCTCCTTGCCAGGCTGTGCTGTGGGGAGTGGGACTTGTACTTGGAGGGACTCGCCACTAGGTGACGCCAGAGTGAACCCACAGGGACCTCCTGCTCTCTGCAATGAACACTCCGGATGATCCCGTTTGCTGCAGGTGCTGGGATCCGAACTTACGCACTCACACTTGTAAATGCTTTATTGACCAAGTCATCTGCCCAGCCCAGGTACTCACATTTTGAAATTTTTCTTTTTCAGCTGTTAAGTTTTTCCTGCCAAGTATTTTTCTAGCCTTGCTTTATGTTTCCATGTTTAATATTGTTAACATCTTGTCCTATCTCCTTCAGTATGCTTATTAGGACACTTCTAACTCAACTTGGAATCCGACTTAAATATTTCGGTCATCAAATGTCCCTTCACACTTCCCAGGACTTCATGCTGGATTGCCCCCGGCTCTCCGGGCCCTGCGATCTCCATCAAGAAGTCGTCTGAGATGCACAGAGCTTTGTGTAGAAAATGGGACAGTTTATTGCAGAGAGGGACACAAGGGTGAGCATAGACAATGCCACAGCCTACAGTTTAGGCGGGCTTCATCCTATTTCTAAAGCCTCCAGAAAAGGGAACTTTGTCTTGCCCGTATGACCGACAGGCCTAGTTGGGCGGGGTCCGAGTTCTTTCTGAGCCTCCATTAGGGTGTGACCTCACAGGGTTTCAGCTGCTGGGGTAACTCAGGACATCACGTCCTGTCCCGGAGCCACAGCTGTGACTCAGACCCTGTGCTGCTGACCAGTAATTAAAGCTCTGCAGCCCATGCTCCTGCGTTTCACAGGTGACTGTGAGGGAGAGGTTCAGCCCTGCCCAGTGCCCTCCAAACCTGCTCATATCAAAATGGCCTCCAAACAGTGTGGTCAGAGCTGGGACTCCACAACAGCTTCTGCCTCAGACTCTGTCACCAGGAGGCCTCGGGGCCCACAGGGTCCCAGTCAATGGAAGGCCCCCAATCCACACACTTTCTCCATCAGTGAGACCACCAGCAGTACCTCACCAGGTCCTTAGATGGCGCCAGCCACAATTCCACTCTCCCCAGGAGAACCAGAGTCCACGAATGTCAGCCTGTCCCGCTGTGACACACCCTCGGGTTCCCTGTGTCCGGCAGGCAGTGTTGGGTATCCCTCTACCCTGTGGGCTCAGGGTGGGATTCCTTTATGCACAAGTGTATGAAGAAAAAGCAGTGGATGCAGTCACCACCCTGTCCCCAGTCACCGGGATCTGTCCCCACATCTGCACTTCCCCCCGCCTGTCCCTCCATGGTCAGCCTAGCACAGGGTGCGACTTTTCTCCCTCACCCCTCCACTCCTCCCTCCTTCCCTTCCTCTCTCCTCCACTTCCATGTTCTTCCTCCTCTCACTTTCCCCTCCCCTTTCTCCTTCTCTCCCTCACCCTGCCTCTTCCTCCATCCCCTGAGCAGTAAAAGATTTCCCTGGAGCCCGGGGATTCGACCCTCACTTGGGTCCCTTCTGGGGACACCGTTGGATGCCTCAGCCTCCCCAGCCTGAGCGGCCTCAGTACACCAGAGGCCTGGACATCAGCAGCAGTTTGCTCTGACAGTGGCCCTGGATTTGGGCACCTGGGGTCCTGGGCCATGCCCTGGAGACACTGGAGATGGACAGCATGTCACTCAGGTGGCCCCTCTGAGTACAGAGGCCGGCGAGCACCCCACACACAAGGCTTGGCCAGCCGTTGTGGATAGGAGCCCTCTGGACATGTCCTTCCTGACACACCACTGTCCACAGGAGCCACACCCCCTGTCAGCCTGGGGGCTTATCTCTGGATCTCTGTCACACCGCTGTCTCTCTGTCACACCGCTGTCCGCAGGAGCCACTCACACCCCCCCTACCCCCCCACCCTCCACCCCTGTTCATTGTGGTTATGGTCACAAACACCCACATGAGTGAGCTTGTCTGCTCTGTGGCCTTCCTCACTTGTCCCCAGCCTGTAACATGGCGTCACTGCCTTCCTCTGCTCAGAATGGCCTGAGATATCCTGGTGCCTCCAGAAAAATGTGGGTGACATCTCAGCACCACCCGTCTCTGTCGTGCCCAGTTGCACGGGCCTTGGGCTTGCTCAGGGGGTCACAGATTTGTCCCCATGGGTCTCTGTGCTGTCTCCCGGGTGACCCTCTTCCTCCGCCTCTGAAACCCCACCACCTCCTTCTGCTTCTAGACTGGCCATGCTCTCCAGATGGCTCCTGCATGTCTCAGCTTTCCCTGCTAATGTCACGAACCCACACCCACCAGCTGAGCTGGGAGACTCAGGGGGGTTTGGGTTCTGCCAGCTGAGTCCTGAGCCCGCAGGGGAGCAGTGCAGAGCGTAAGATGTTAGATGCCAGCTTACTAAGGAAGACACGGGACCTCGTGGGTTGTTCCTCAGAGTGACCTCCATTCACTTCTTGTATAGCTTCAGCTTAGGCTGTCTAGGCCGGGCACCGGGGTCACCTCCCCATGACGTGAATGCCTTGGAGCATCCTGTCTCAGAAGAGTGGGCCTCCAGAGTCAGCCCAAGGGAAGAAGGCACAGACGTAGAGTGAGAGAAGGCTTCCTGATTTCTGCCTGGGGTGCCCCATCTCTCACACATGACCGCCAGCAGATCATTGACTGCAACGTCCCAGCTATGCCTTCCAGAAGAACGCAAGACAGCATTTCAAAAGGGAGGTAGCCCGGAGCCCCGGGAAATGGGCAAGGGAAATAAAATGTGCGCAGCTCTCGTACAGAGGGGAGGTTCCCCATGTCCGTAGGGGGATCAGACGGCAGGCCCCCAGGTAGAGGCAACATTTCCACCCGGGGTCACCTCATGGCCTCCTTCCCACGAACTTTCCCTAGAATAGACGCCTCATGGCCAAGGCTCTGGGGACACACGGAAGCTGTAAGCAGGGACAGGGGAAGGCTGGCTATGACATTAGAGGGGCTGCTTGGAGGCAGTGCATTAAGAGAGACTGAGGCAAAGGCCTGTGAGGAAGATGGCGGGGTGAGACCAGGTGAGGGTGACGTGGAGGAGTGTGAGGGTGACGTGGAGGAGGGTCAGGGTGACATGGAGGATGGAGGAGTGTGAGGGTGACATGGAGGAGCTTAGCATCGCCCCGCAGTGTGCAGCTCTTTCCTTTGGGTTGGGCTTGACCTCACTGTCTTAGATCAGAGTAGCAGAGCTCAGGGGAAGGAGCCTCTCAGCAGGAGAGCCTGTGCTGGCTCTCAGACTGTGTGGACAACAGACTGAAAGGAATGGGAGCCGCCCTGGGAGCTGTGTGTGGGAGGAGGCAAGGCTGAAGTCTGGCCTGCACTGGTGTGGGGGTGGGACCTCCTGGAAGGAGACTTCAGACCTGGGCTTGCCTCACAGCACCTGGCAGGAGACTGCAGCTGGGGATGATGGGAGGTGCGGCAGCTTGACCAGTTCTGCTCAGCTACGCTTGCTTCTTGCCTTTTATTGAAATTTAAGCCTTTGGGTCAGGAACCTGAAGGTGAAAGTAGGGACAGAGGTGTCCCTAGACCTCTTTGTTTTTCTTCCTAATGTGGCACGTCTGTTTTCCCTTTACTCTGCGTCTGTCTGACAGGTATTTGGAGGGTGTGCTGCCGAGTCTAGCTTGTTAGAGCTGTCATAGTCCAGGCTCTAACCCTAACAACCCTTTAATCTCTCAGAAGCCACCCCTGAGCCTTCATGAAGCTATTTCATGAAGAGGTAAAATTTTGGCTGGGGGTCCAACCTCTTCAGTGTTGTAGCTGGTTGTGAATTCCATAGGCAGCACCGAAACAGCTAGGATGTTGGAGTGTATCCAGGTGACAAAGGACACAAGGTCAGAACCCCTAGCTTGGCAGCGTTGGATCCTGAGACAGACACACTTGGGGTCACCATTTGTCCTCTGCCCTCAAGTGAGCTGGTTCTGCAGATGCTAGGTGGTGATGCTGACGGCCAATAGGATGGCTAAGCTGACGCAGCTCTGATAGCCCAGGTACCAGACCGCTGCCCCAAGGTCCCTCCAGGAGGAGAGCTACACACCTCAGCGCACACCACTCAATGCTGAGAGCACTGGGCCCAGTGCACACACAGAAGCCTCGGCCCCAAGCCTGATTTGGAAACTATTCTCTGGAAGCCGAGGAGGGCAACATGAGTCTGTGCAGATGGGGCCTTTAGAAGGAGAGAGAGAGGGGCTGGAGAAATGGCTTGGTGGTGAAGAGGCTCCAAGGTCAGTTTCCATCCACAACCATCAGTGACCCCAGTTCTGTGGGAGTCTGACTTTCTCTTCTGGGCACGGGCACACACACATAGACACAGACACACATACTCACAGATACACACATAGACACATACAGGGACACGGAGACACACACATACACAGTTACATGGACACACACACACACACACACACACACACACACACACACACACACGGGAGACGAGGGACAGGAGAGACAGAAGAGACTAAGAGATGCAGAGAAAAATATTCAGAGACAAGGGGAGGTCAGTAGAGACAAAGGTGGAAAGAGGAATAGAGACACAAAATATGGGGAGATAAGGGAAGAGGGAAGGAAGAGATGAGGCAGGGGAGAAGGAGCTTTTAAAGGAGAGAGAAGAGAGGGAGGAGGGGAGGAGAGGGAGGAGGGAGGGGGAGGGGAGGGGGGAGGGGAGGGAGGAGGGGGAGGGAACGTCTATAGTTAGAACGGCATTCTTGCAGTCAGACTCCAAAGGATTCTGTCGTGATTTCTGATGCTGACCTGGTCACCCTGGGCCACTTTGTCCTTTCAGTCAGGACCAGCTGCAAGGATGACATCCACCTCGCACTCCCCGTTGG
>JANBXA010000732.1:2600000-2675000 GCA_030556225.1 Cricetiscus sungorus
TGTTTTGCCTGTGTGAGGGTGTTGGATCCCTTGGAACAGGAGTTACAGACTTTCGTGAGCTGCCATGTGGGTGCTGGGAATTGAACCTGGGTCCTCTGGAAGAGCAGTCAGTGCTCTTAACCACCGAGCCATCTCTCCAGCCCTGCTGTAAGTCTTCTAAAGATGATTGACTTAGTAATTATCTCTCACATTTTCCTTCTCTAACTGTGTGAGGATGGCTCTGCATCTCTCTCTAAACATAGCAGTAGGCATGTAAAGTAAGCACACATTTCTTTACTATTCACTTAAAAAACAGTTTCTGATTTTCATTATGCGTCTCACTTTAGCTGTGTTTTCCCCCAGTTATGAACATGTGGTAATTTTCTGGTTATCACTTTGTCATGACTTCTAGGGTAATTACTTTGAGGCGAGACAATGTGCTGTGTGTATTATAAAGTTGATTTTGTTGAGATTTGCTTCGTGGGCCATCTGGGTATCTGGTTCATTTCTGTAAATACTGTGTGTGGTTTACTTAATTGAGGGATGATTTTCCATTGAGGAGTCCTCAGTTCAGTGCTTGGATTTCAAATGAGTCGTGTAACAAGACTTGACAATGCCTGCTTCGGTGAAACGCTCACTATTGTAACTTCTTCCAGCAGCTCTGTGCCTCTTCCCAGAGTATCTTGATGCCTCTGTTGCTGTGATAAAATGCCCTGAGAAAAAGCAACTCAAGGCAGGAGAGGGTATTTTTGGCTGGCAATTCAAAATCACAGTCCTTCATTTTGGGGCAGTCAAGGCAGGGACTCGGGCCGCTAGTCACATGGCATCAATAGTCAAGAACAACAAAGAATACATGTGCCCTCGCTTGCTTGCTCTCAGCTTACTCCTTTCTGCACAGTGGGGTTCAGGACCCCCTGCCTAAGGAATGGTGCCACCTACAGTGTGTCTATTAATAATCAATACGCTCCCTGTAGACAAGCCCATAGGCAAAGTTGACTTATGTAATGGTGCATTAAGACTCTTTCTGTCCAGGGAGATGGCTCAGTAGTGGAACAGGGTTCAGCTCTTGCAGAGGTCCCAAGCTGGGCTCCCAGCACCTACGTCAGCCTGCACATAACCATCCGTTACTCTAGCTAGGGGGATCCTACACCTCGTTCTGGCTGGCCAAGGCAGACAAAACTAGAGTTAAAACTAAGCAGTACACTTCCTTCTCTTCATCCTAGCACTCACCCTAGCACATACGCACCACTGGTTAGTTGTACTGGGCCTGGAAGAGCCTGTGAATGGGCCCATACAGTCTATAACAGTCTGTGCATAGCTTCCTGGTACACAGGGGTTTTCGGACATAACTACTCGTTGCTTATATTGCAGTTCTGTCCCCTTTAGTCACTGAGTGCCATCCATCTCACCTCCAGGCCACCATGTCATTCACTAACCAGCAACACTTGCTTTATTTCCAACCTGGCTCCAAACAAAACTTTTGTGTGGGAGGGGTAGGGGACTACAGGATCTCACGCAGCCCAGTTGGGCCTTGAACTAGGGAGGAGCTGATAATGACCTTGAATGTCTGAGTCGCCGGCCTCCACCTCCGAAGTGCTGGGATTGCAGGCGTGTACCATCCACCCAGTGCGTGCAGTGCTGTGGATGGAGCCCCCCATCCCCCGCCATATGTGCTAGGGAAGTGCTCTGCTGAGTTGCCTTCCTCGGGCCTAAGCAAGGTTTCCGTTCTTGTTTCTTCCCGTGGATCTTAGATAAACAACTAAGGTTGGAGCTGCCAACCACCAAACAGGTACATGTGTAAGAATCTACTAGAGGGCTGGGGAGATAGCTTGGTAGGTAAATCACTTGCTATGCAACCACTGAGGGTCTCCGTTTGGATCCCCAGCACCGACAGAAAAGCCAGACATAACAGTGCCTGCATCTGTAGTTCCTGTAATCCCAGCAATCCCTAGGTGAGAAAGTGGAGCTAAGAGAATCCCTGGACGCTGGCTTGCCGGATTTGGCAAGAAAGAGACTGTCTCAAGGTGGGGGACAAGGGCCACCACTCAGGGTTGTCCTCTGTCTCCACATATGTGGAGACATATGTGCTGTGGTACTCATGTACCCACAATGACAACACACACACACACACACACACACACACACACACACACACACACACACACACACGACTCTGTTAGATCGCTTTCTAAATTGCTATACTTCTTAAGCCCTCTCTAAAATTCCTGCTGTTTGTATAATTGACACTTGGGCTGGTCACATTCTGCAGCGTCAGCCATCTTGGTAGGCTTGTGTGAGAGAGATTACGTGTTCTATAGGCAGAGGATGCACTGTCTCACAGATGCTAAGGAAGCCAAGTGTGCTGATTACACTGCTTGAATCATTTGTATACCTACTGATTTCTATCTTGGCTGTCCTATCATTTATCCTGAGTCACTGTAAAAATATTCGGTGACAAGGAACTTGATGCTGCCTTTAGTAACTTACTCCATATTTTATGTATCTGAGAATCTGCTAAATGACACATAAAAAATTTTGATAGTTGGGTGTGGTGGTGCACACCTATCATCTCAGCACTTGGGAGGTGCAGGCATGAGGATCAGGATTTAAGATCACCCTTGGCCACATAATGAATCCCAGGCCAGCCTGGGTTACATAAGATACTGTTTCAAAGTAAAACAAAATAAAGAACAGTAAGATTAAATAAACAAATAAAAGAGGGTAGTGATTTCCATGCTGCCTTTATGGGCACATCCACAAATCCAATTTGTTTGTGTTTGATATTAGGTCCCTATGTAACCTGGGATGGCCTTGAACTCTTGCTCTCCCTAACAGCCTCCCGTATGCTTGCATTACAGATATGTGCCTCTTCGCTAGTATAATTTATCAGTGGAGCGTGCAATCGCAATTCCTCCTATTATGGATGCCGAGTGTGCGCCTTTCTCTGTCTCTGGCTCTTACAGCAGGCATCTCAGGTTTTCCCCATCAGCTTCCAGCTACAGCAGCTGAGTGCAGAGACGGGTACAGTGAAACATTCTTAAAGCATAGGAAAGAAGGCAAAAACGGGCTGGAGAGGCGGCTAGCGGCTGAGAGCACTGCCTATTCTTGCAGAAAATAGGGTGTGCTGGTTTGAATAGGTTTGGTCCCCTAAAGACTGTGTGCTTGCATTTTTGGACAGAGGAAGTGTGTCACTGTAGGAGTGGATTTTGAGGTTTCATATGCTCAAGCTACACCCAGTGTGGAACTCAGTCCACTTCCTGTTGTCTGTGGATCAAGATGTAGAACCCTCAGCTCCTCTAGTACCATGTTTGCCTGCAGCTGCCATGCTTCTCATCATGGCAATAATGGACTAAACCTCTGAAACTGTAGGCCGGCCCCAATTAAATACTTTCCTTTGTAAAAGTAGCCATGGCCTTGGTGTCTCTTCACAGCAATAGAAAGCCTAACTTAAGACAGAAGTCAGTATTGCTGTGATGGGCCTGGCCGTGCTTTGGTTTGGGGGGATGTGGACGTTGGATTAGTAAATAAGTTGAGTGCTTTAAAGGCTTAATGGACCGTCCTAGTGGGAGTGTGGGAGACACTGGTGCTGTGGTGATTTGAACTGTGAGGGCCCGGCTCAAGGGTTTCAGGGGAGAAGAGCGACAGTGTGTGGCCTGGAGACTAGTCTTGGGATGTTTTGGTGAAGAAAGTGACTGCTTTTTCCTTGTCTGAAGAGTTTGCCCGAGGCTAAAGCAAAGGTTTTGGATTAATCCCAATGGCAGAGGAAATCTCAGAGGAGCCTAGGACAGACTCGGCTGTATGGTTGTTAGCGTTCACTCTTATGAAGGTCTATAATGAAAAGGAGCAAGCTGAGCAAGAAGAGGTACAAAATGTACCATTTGAGGAGAAAAGGGCGCCAGGAAGTGGAATGGAGCTAAATCCTGTGTTCAAGGAGAAGAGAGATTGAAAAATGGAATACAGGGGCCTTGGGGCAAGAGCTCACCCAGCCAGCTAAGTTTCCACCTTGTAAAAAGGAACTAAAGGACAGCTTGGGTCTAGGCATGGTGGCGCACGCCTTTAACCCCAACATTCCAGAAGCGGAGGCAGGCAGATCTCTGGGTTCAAAGCCAGCCTGGTCTACAGAGCAACTTTCAGGACAGCCACGCTTAGGCAGTGAAGGAACGTAGAAAGCTGGTGAAGATGTAATTGAACAAGGGGACCATGTTCCAGCCCCAGAAAGCAGCAGGATTTTGGTAGCTTCAGCCACATGGTTCTGGCTTTAGAGCCAAGGATGCAAAAAATGGGTTAAGGAATCTCCCTCTGTGACTGAGGAAAGCCCCTGAGGTCAGGCATGTGGCAGGGGTGTCCTTGTATGGAGGCTCAGAGAGGCCATTGCATGCAACTGTGAATTTGAAGCTTGGATTGCTATGGAGACCCGAGATGTTAGAGATGCCAGAGCTGTGGGACACTTGCTGAGGACAGCTGCTAACAGGGAGTGGAACCAGCCCAAGAGACAGACGTGTGTTGCAGTTAACAAAGTTGAAAGGCATTGGCGATCTGAAGAGTGTTTTGACCTCAGACATGGAGATGCAGAGTTTGAAGTTTGCTCAGATGGTTTTTGGTCTTGCTTTGGTATTTCCTCATTATTCTCTCGTCCCTACATTTTGGAATAGTAATGTATATCCTGTGCCATTATATGTTAGAAATACAGGGATTACAGCTAAGAGATCACATGAGCCTCAGAAGGGACTTTGAACTTTGGACTTTTAAACATTGCTGAGACTGTGACAGACTATGGGAACTTTTGAAGTTGAACTAAATTCATTTTGCATTATGTTATGGCTACAAGCCTATGGGGGCCAGGGAGTGGAATGTGGTGGTTTGAGTAGATATGGTACCCATAGAATCACGTGTTTAAATGCCTTGCCCATAGGGAGTTGCACTACTAGGGGTGTGACCTTGTTGGAGTAGGTGTGGCCTTGTCAGAGGCAGTGTGTCACTGTGGGAGTGGGCCTTGAGGTTTCATACGCTCAAGCTACACCCAGTGTGGGGAACTCAGTTCACTTCCTGTTGCCTGCTGATCAAGATACACAACTCTCAGCTCCTGCTCCAGCACCATGTATGCCTGTATGCCATCATGCGCTCAACCAAGAAGATAGTGGATTAAATCTCTGTAAGCCAGGCCCAATTAAATGTTTTCCTTTATAAAATTTGCCATGGTCACGGTGTCTCTTCACAGCAATAGAAACCCTAACTAAGATATAGGGTTTGGGTTCCCAGAAACCATGCATGTCCAGTGGCTTATAACTTCCTGTGACTCCAACTCCAGGTGATCCGCTGCCCTCTTCTCTCTTCTGGTTTCCAAGGGCAACACACACACACACACACACACACACACACACACACACACACAATCTTAAAATCAAAGACAAAAAACAAAAGCAGACCAGTCACAGCAGATGTTGTAAAACTGGAAAGCATTTTTGGCAATGAGAGGACATCACAGAACTGGTGTCTCTGAACATCACTGACAGGCTGCTACACAATAACCTGGTGGCTTCTGGTCTCTGCTCCCACTGCATGGATGGGAAACCAACAGACAAAGAGGGAAAACCATGTGCGGAAATATCCCATGGGTGGAAAGGGAGACAAGGCGAATACTTCAAACAGAACCACGAGGCCTTTTATTTGTGGGTCCCTGAGGACACAAAGCTGTTGGGGGGCAAGCCTAACAGTGGCAAGGCTGGGGCAACGCTGGGCTACTAGAGGACACAGAAAAATGCAGGTGGGTTCCACTCTTGAGTCTGAGGGAGGAGGGCTGTGGTCTGGACCCCTGAGTATGAGGGAGCAGGCTGTGGTCTGGGCCCCTGAGTCTGAGGGAGCAGGCTGTGGTCTGGACCCTGAGTCTGAGGGAGGAGGTGGCCTGGACCCCTGGGTCTGAGGGAGGAGGCTGGGGTCTAGACCCTGAGTCTAAGAGAGGAGGCTGTGGTCTGGACCTCTGAGTCTGAGGGAGGAGGCTGTGGCCTGGACCCCTGAGTCTGAGGGAGGAGGCTGTGGTCTGGACCCCTGAGTCTGAGGGAGGAGGCTGTGGCCTGGACCCCTGAGTCTGAGGGAGGAGGCTGTGGTCTGGACCCCTGAGTCTGAGGGAGGAGGCTGTGGCCTGGACCCCTGAGTCTGAGGGAGGAGGCTGGGCCTGGACCCTGGGTCCGAGGGAGGAGGCTGTGGTCTGGACCCCTGTGTCTGAGGGAGGAGGTTGTGGTCTGGACCCTGAGTCTGAGGGAGGAGGTTGTGGTCTGGACCCTGAGTCTGAGGGAGGAGGTGGCCTGGACCCCTGAGTCTGAGGGAGGAGGCTGTGATCTGGACTTCTTGAGTCTGAGGGAGGAGGTGGGGCCTGGGCTTGTGGGTGGGTCTGAGGGAGGAGGCTGGGAGCAATCTAGAGTCTGGCTCTCTGGGCAGGCCTCATGTGTGAGGTGTGGTCAGTCCATAGCTGGTCTGAATGGTGGTCTGGATCCAGTTAGTGAACTTGCAGAGATTGGTGTAGACACTTGGTATGCCAGGCTGCCCGCACTGTCCTTGTCCCATAGACACGAGCCCTTGCAGTGATCTGTTGCATACTATGGGACCCCCAGAGTCCCCCTGAGAGAGAGAGAGAGAGAGAGAGAGAGAGAGAGAGAGAGAGAGAGAGAGAGAGAGAGAGAGAGAGCCCAGAAGAGCGTGAGGTGAGATACACTTGAGGTCCCACAGCATCCTCGTAGACATGGTAGACAGGAGGAAGGCAGTCACATGCCCTTGCCAGAGCCCAGAGGCCACCTGAGCAGGAATCACACAACTGCCTGCTTCCCTGGGGCTTGCTGCGGCCTCTGTCTGTCTGTCTGTCTGTCTGTCTGTCTGTCTGTCTGTCTGTCTCATTCAGAGCTTGCTTATCTGCCTCTATGTCTCTGTGTTCTGTATGTTTATGTCCTCTTCATTTTACTCTTCCTGTTTTATAGAATCCAGCACCTTTGCCCAGGTGCTCCACCCCTGAGCCACACCCAGCCCCTCACTGGGGGATCTAGGCAGGGGCTCTAACACTGAGCCACACCCAGCCCCTCACTGGAGGATTCAGGCAGGTGATTTGCACTGGTCTTCTTTTCACAATTTTTTTTGAGATACATCTCATTTAGTTGTCCAGGCTGGATCTTCCTCAGCTTCCTGAGTACCTAGGCTTATAGGTTTGAGCCACCATGCCTGGCTCCTGGGTCTCTGTGTTTCTGCCTCCCTGTTCCTCTCCACTCCCCCACTCCTTCCTTTTTGGACAGGGACTCTGAATATCTGGCTGGTCTTGAATTCACAGAGATCACCTGCCTCTGCCCCCCCCCGCTGGAATTAAAGGCGTGAGTGGGCCATCACAGCTGGCTCCCACCCTTCTCACAGCCATCTCAGTGTGCCTGGGCCATCTCATCTCCCCTCGCCATCTCTGTCCCACCCTCCCTGTATCTCCCGTTGCATCCCGAATCTCACATTGCACGTGTCCTTTTGGTCCAGCCCTCCTCCAGCACAGAACATGCTAAGGTGGTACACAGGATCATACAGCAGCCGGCAAGTCTCCTCTGACACCACCGAGAGGTTCACACACTGCAGAAGGCTGGGCAGTCTCCCTGAGGCACAGAAGGCACAGTCAGCCTCTCTGGGCTGGGTGGGAAACTGGTGAGAGAGGCCGCCACGCTCCCAGCAGCTCACCGTTCTTTAGCCGACCCCAGCCAGAGACCAGGCAGGTATCCCCAGGGGTGGGGCATTGGGAAGCCACGGGGATGCGCCTGATGGTGTTAGACTCCCTCACTGATTCGTTCAGCTTGATGAGCATGAGATCGTTGGCGTAAGGAGGGTCATTGTAGTTCGGGTGCTGGATGGACAGGTGGGCCTCTAACATCCGGCTGCCAGGCTCGCGGGAGCCTTCCAGGCTGTGCAGGCCCAGTCCCACGGTGTAGGAACTGAGGATCACCCAGCAGGTGAGCTATAAGTGGCGTCTTGTCTCCCATCTCATCCTCCTCCCCACAGCAGCAGTGACCTCCGCTCTGCCTTTCCCTTGCTCTACCCTGCCCGGGTCTAGCCAGGTAGGGCTCCCCTCGTATTGGTCAGCACTGTGGTCCCTTCAGCGCCCTCTGCAGGCAGAATCTGACATCGACCCCCCTCCCCTCAGCATCCGATCCCACCACCCTCACTCACTCCTGTAAGCAGTGTGCTGCCGAAAGCACCCACTGCGGATGCACCAGGACGCCAGAGCAGAAAAAAATATTGTCTTCTGAGAACAGTGCCGCCTGCCAGGGTTGAGAGTGTGGACGACAGTCTTGGCCTTGTATGATCCGGCCGCTGGCACTTGAGGCTAGGGATCCTGGGGATGGAGTTAGAATTGGGTATGGGGTGTGGAGAAGGAGCGTTTCATTCATGGCTTCTAGGACGGGACAGGGTTCAGAGCAGAGTTTGTTAGCACGGTCGGGAGTTCAGAGTTATGGGGGTGATGTTTGGGTGAAGGGCTGTAATCAGAGGTGGCAGAGGGGGCAGGGAGGGGCGGCGGCTGGGTCTTGACTGGGAACAAGCTGTGAATCGCGGGTTAGAGTTCCTCCCAGCAGCGATGGGGAGCTCTTACAGCCTCAGGGTGAGGCCATGGCGGGGGACCAGTTCAAGAGGCAGGATTAGGGCTCCCAAGGGTGGGATGTCGGAAGAAGGGCGTGGTTAGAAGTTTTGGGCTGGAATCAGGGTTCAGGACTCAGCCTCAGGGTTCCTGGGGTAAGATTTCCTGTAGGGTCTTGGTCAGGGGCTGGGGTCAGGATGAGGAAGCAGGACCAGGTGGGGCTTGAGTGCAGATATGTGGCTGGGGCTTCCCAGGGAGCAGTCATGGGGGCTGGAAGACAGTGCCTGAACGTGGGTGGTCAGGCCAGAGCCTGGACTGGGTGCAGACAAGGCTCACTGGGACAGGGTGTCAATTAGGGATGAGGGTCTTCGCCTCCTGAGAGGGGTTAGGGTGACCACGTAACCTGGGCAGCTCTGGGTACAGAGTCGGAAGGAGGATCCAGGCAGGTTCTTACTTCAGGGATGTGGGCGTGGCTGGGGACAAGCTGAAGAGGCTGCACCCGGGCTCTTAAGGGGCAGAGTCCGAGAACCAGAGTATGGGGGAAGCCTCAGGGTCAGAGGAGGATTGCCATGAAGGGGCTACAGTCAGGGCTGGGTGGCGATTTGGTAGATAGGGGAACGGACTAGTCCCCAGTCTCCAAGAAGTGGTGCATGGAGTGAGTCGGGGCTCAGAGGGGCGGGGTCAGGGCCCAGAGGGGCGGAGTCAGGGCTCAGAGGGGCGGGGTCAGGACTCCGGGGAGGTCAGGACTCAGAGAGTTGGTGTCAGGGCTCAGAGGGTTGGGGTCAGAGCTCAGAGGGGCGGGGTCAGGGCAAAGAGGGGCGGGGTCAGGGCTCAGAGGGGCGGGGTCAGGACTCTGGGGAGGTCAGGACTCAGAGAGTTGGTGTCAGGGCTCAGAGGGTTGGGGTCAGAGCTTAGAGGGGTGGGGTCAGGGCTCAGAGGGGCGGGGTCAGGGCTCAGAGGGTGCGGTCAGGGTTCAGAGGGGTGGCGTCAGAGGTCAGAGGGGTGGGGTCAGAAGGGTGGGGTCAGGACTCAGAGGGGTCGGGTCAGGGCTCAGAGGGGCGGGGTCAGGAATCAGAGGGGTGGGGTCAGGGCTCAGAACGATGGGGTCGGGGCTCAGATGGATGATGCAGGTCCCTTGAGGGGAGTTAAGGCCCAGGAGTCTCCTTGGGACTGGGTCTGGGAGCAGGAGGGTGGGTCAGATTGGAGTCTCAGGCAAGTCTTCAGGACCAGGAACCATTTCTCTCTCATGCACAGAACCATGCCAGGAGTCTTTCAGAACACACAGCCCTTCACTCACCTGGCCCAGATGAGACAGATGAGACATTCCAGGAGCTGTTGAGCTTTGTGGCATAGATGTGACTCCACCCAGCCACACCGCAGTCATACCCAGCCACAGCCCGTTTACCCAGACATCATTATCCCAGGGGGGTTGGGGGCTCAGTTGCTAGAGTGCTCACTTAGCATACACAGAGCCTGGGTGTGCACACCTGTGAGCCCAGCACTTGGGAGGTGGAGGCAGGAGGATCAGAAGTTCAAGGTTGTTCTTAGCTTTAGTGAGTTCAAGGCCAGCCTGTTCTATATAAGACTAAGAGCAAAGCAACGGGTCAGATGTCAACCTCAGCATGAAGGAGACAGAGATGTAAGTTTGAGGCCAGCCTAGTGTACATAGTAAGCTAGAAGGAAAGAAGGAAGGAAGGAAGGAAGACATAATCTAGTCACCCAGGAACTAGGCACAGATCCCATTCCCCCTTAGTGGCACAAACTGTCACCGGTTCTCACGAGCCACCACTTTGAGGGGCATGACCTCACACTCACTGTCACCGGTCACATCATACTGTCAGAAGCAGTAACATTGAGTCATGCCCGAATGCCTGCTGACAGGGTTCCTTCAGGCACGCACCACTCGCTACACTCAGATACCTGTGGCCCCAAGGACTAGATGCCCCAGGAACCAGCCCCAGGGGGTCCTTGCGGTGACCGTCATGTCGGCTCCTGGAAACGAAAATAAGTAACTCTGGGGATGGCAGTCCTAGTCCCTCTATCTTCCCCAATGTCCCCATACTGTCTCCCCTTGGTTTTGTGTTTGTGGGATGTAGCTGGGCAGAGAGAGGGGGGTGGGGGGAGAAAGTGGGGAGGAAGAGTAGGAAGTATCTAACCATCTTGGAACAGGGAAGGGGGACAGAATGGAGAGATGGAGGCACGGATCTCCTTCACTTAGGACACATGAAAGACACAGACAGGGCATTCAAAAGGTCTGGTCAGAGGTAGCCGGAGAAGGCAGAGATCAGAGCCAGAGGTTTGGAGTAGATGAGAGGCTGAGAGAGGAGAGAGGGGGAGGAAAGAGGGGTGTACTCCTTACCTGCTGCCTCTGGGCTCCGGATTCTGCGATCCTGCTGGCTGAACTGAGCTGAGCGGCCACCCACAGGGGCCCCCACAGAGCTTATAAGCCTACTCAGCAGGGGCTGGCCCTGCCCCCCAGGGGATACATTGCACATGTCAGGTGCTGCAGACTCCAGCTCAAAGCCCTCGGGCTGCCTGGTGGTGTCTGGGGCACAGGGAGGGAACAGTGCAAGTCCAGCCTATCTTGCCTCTTTTCCTTCCCCCTCCCTCAACGTCCCTCAGGTCTTCTGATCCATTCCTCCCATCTCTCATGCTCCTCTTAATCACTAAATAAAATTCCCCTGCATCACTCCCATATTCTGCCTCTTTATGAGTTCCTCCTTGTGTGTCCTCTGAAAGCTGCCCGGGCATCCAATCCAGCCTGCATCGTGTACTTCCTTGGGAATCTTATTCCTGGCCAGCTTCTAGACCCTCTGTTTTCCCATCAGGGTAACCATCGCTCCATGCCTAGCCTGAATTCGGGTAACACTGCAAGCAGATCCTTACCCCCTCTCCAGCACAGAGGCTCCTGCTAAGCAGAGTAAGATAAAGGCATCCACCCCTTAGTCAAAAGCCTTGGAGTGGCTGTCATGCTTGGAGCCAGGGACCAGGAAGAATAAAGATGTCTCCTGGGACCCATGTCCCGGCGAGGGTGCGGAGACAGACACTAAAGGAAACACAGAGGGATAGGGAAATGAGTGTGGTTGGCAGTGTCTGAGAAGGGGATATTTCACCTGGGAAGCAGGCACCTATGAGGAAGAGTGGGACTAGGCAGGTGAGGGTTGCAGCAGAAGACCTTGGTATTTCTGTGGGAAACAAGACAGAAATGGTTTAAACGTCAAGGCTAAGGGCTTGGGTTGTATGTGTGCATGGTGGCAGAGGAAGTGACATGAGTTTGTCTACATGAGTTTGTCTATGAGGAGCGACAGAGGTAGGATTCGGGAGGGAGGACCGTGCTGAGAGGAAAAGGCTGAGATTCACGTGTGAAATGCCATAGCCTGGATGGGAGCTGCTGTGGTCCAGACTAGAGCTGCTGTGGTCCAGATTGGGAATGCCAGCGGGAGATTAGACTCAGGAAGGAGATCCTGAGGTGTGAGATGCTGGGATTCAGGGGTAGTGCCCACAGCATCAGGTCTTATGGGCACACGTTGTGAGGGATGAGGCCAGCGCTGCGGCCAGAAAGGCCAACTAAGAGAGAGAGGAAAGAGGTGGGTGGCGCTTCCTTTGTCTCTCTCTCTCACTGGTCAGGTGGAGGTGACCCGGAATTACTTGGGAACAGACTCAGACAGTGGCGGCATTTCTGGTCTCACAAGCTGGAGTCATTTGCACTAAGATGGAAATCCCTTCCAAGGGGCAGAATCCAGTCTGAGGTGTGGAGGGGAAGAGGGAAGGAGGGACAGATGTCAGTCGAGAGGACTGGGGGATACCAAACCACAGAAGGATGGAAAGGACCCAGAGAGATGGAAACTTGGAGATGTGAACAGAAACACGTACCCAGAGGGAAGAAAAGCTGAGCCATATCATATGCCAGCCCCTCACTGGGGGATTCCAGGCAGGAGCTTGACCACTGAGTCACAGCCACAGCCCCTCACTGGGGGATTCTAGACAAGGCTTCTGATTTTGAGTCACGCCATATCTTACCCTTTTGTTGTCTTCCTATAGCATCTTATACATCTCTCAGAGCCCATTGGAACAACTCAGGCACAATTTTGCTTGTGTGTTAATTCTTCTAACATCTGTTTTCCTCCGGTCTTGGAGTCTTGAGGACGGATCCTATGTCTTGGTTTTTGTGATGATGTTCACTGTGGAGGGGCTAAATGGATGGTTACAGGCACACATATAGGAGCAGAGAGCACAGAGGCAGACAGGGAGAGGGGGAGAGACAGGCAGGGAAAACTAACAAACAGTAGTAATGGGTTGCATTATTTAGTTAACTTCTGGGGAGCACCACCTCTGCCTCTGCCTTCAGGGTTAGCACACAATAGGACTGGAAGATTCCTTTCCCAAGGTGATTGGGCCAGGAGAAACTAGGATTGCAGAATACTCTGTGTGTGTATGTGTTCATGTGTGTGCAGCGAAGCATGTGTGAAACCAGAGGTCAGCCATAGCCATCACTCCTTGGGTATTACCCATTTTTTTTTTTCTATTTTTGAGACAGGGTCTGTCTGTGGTCTGTAACTCAGTGAGGCCGAGTGCCCGGGGATGCTCCTGTTTCTGCCTCCCCAGCGCTGAGATTATAAATACCACCACACCTGGCTTTTTGTTTTTTTTTTCTTTCATATTTAACTTTTACATCTGTTTCCGGGAGATGGAACGCCTCATGCTGGCAAGGCAAACGTTTTACCCACTGAGCCATCTCCTCAATCTGATTCTCAAGGATTTTCAAACACATGAGATGTCAGTGAGACTGGAGAGATGGCTCTGCAGTTACAATCACATAGTTTGGCTCCCAGAACTCACATTAGGTGGCTCACAAATGCCTGTAACTCCAGTCCCGGGAGGGGGCTGATGCCCTCTTCTGGCTTTCTTGGGTACTACACTCATGTGCACATCCACACACACTCACACACACACACTCACACACACACTCTCTCTCTCTCTCTCTCTCTCTTAAGGAAACATTTTAAAAACCATCACATCTATTTATTTACGCACCTATGTATTCATTTATTTATTATTTCTGTTATTTATGCTATGAACGCCAGCGCACACTTATCAAAGTCAGGGAACTTTGCAGAATGGGTTCTTTACTGTATAGGGATGGAATTCAGACCCACTGAGTCAGCTTGGGCCCCTCTTCAACTTTTTCTGAAGCTGTCACTCTGTGATGACTCAGGCCGGCCCTGGCTTCCCAAGTGCTGAGCTGACAGGTAACAGGTACCACACACAGTGGTTTTGCATGATCTTCCTAACACACCTTGTGGCGTGGAATTTACCGGCTGAGGGTGTTGTTTTTGTGTTCTAAAACTTTAGATTTTACGTGTTTTATATTCCCTGACTCGGCGACACCGACCTCTGACTCGTTTCCCTTTTGATGACGACTTTGTGGAGTAGGGAGGCCTGTGCACACCTCTTGCAGATAAAGAAACTGAGGCACAGAGCGGCAAGTAAATACTGAAAGTCAGACAAGGCCAAGGCTGGAGAGATTTAGATGGATGAACAGAAAAATACAATGAGCTAAACTTTGCCTGCACCGTGAGAAGTCAGCCTCGGAGAAACTTGGGAGTTAGGGATAGCATAACAATAATAATTCAAAAACAGAACGGAAGACTAACGTTTCTACATGACCTGCTCCTTTGCGTGTGTTGCTGGATTGCTTTATAAGCATAACCCCTTGAGGCCCAGTATCATGCCCCTCTAGGTAAAAGAGGAGGCAGTCAGAGAGGTCAAACAGCCTGCCCAACGCCACACAGCACAGTGGCAATGAACTTGAGGCTTCTAGCTGGAGAGCGAAGGTGTTGATCACATTGGTAGGCTGTCTCCCAGAAAACTCCAACTGCAGGGTTGGGCGGGTGTGGCGCTCCTTCAGGGACACAGGACGTGGGGAGCCTGCGACACCCAGGCTGGACATCCCTCACCTGAGCCACCTCTCTGCCCCTGCACACACAGTGCGGCTTGGGCAGGGGAGGACTTCGGGCACCGGGGTCTGTGGCAGGGCCCACTCCTCGCGGAACTGGAAAAACAGGTTGTTCCGCTGCAGGCAGGTGAGCCAGGCTCCCACTGAGGAGACGCCTCCTTTTAGAACCCCAAACTTTCCTGGCTGGAGCTCTCAGTAGCCTGGGAGAGGTTCTGGCTTGCAGACGGCACAGACAACATAGCTGAACCCCAAGTGGGAAGCGGGGCTTCAGTAAACACCCCCACAGTCAGCTCAGAGGTGGCCGGGATGCAACTCAACGATGTGGGACACTGTGGGACATGCATCACGCGAGGGGACCCGGGTTTCGTCCCTAGTTGGAGAGCAACTAGGGAAAGTGCCCCAACTTAGTCTCGGAAAGAGCCTGGTTTATCAAAATACAAAGGAAAGAGGGCCAGGGGCGTGGCTCAGCGTCGAGCACTTGGGTCCTGAGCATCACAGGGGGAAAATGAAAAGTCTCAGCCACCATTGGGGGAGCTACGGGGGCTTCAGCTCGACTTCTCCCAAACAGGAGGAGCTAGAGTTCTCAGTTCTGTTTTTGTCACTGAGTCTGGACTCTGCCCCCCTGGTTAACGCGGCCACCTGCCAGTATTCAATGGTGGTCTCTTCTCAAGGCCAACCTTGGCGTCACGTTCTTCCCCCGCTAGCCCTCCACGCGGGGAGGCTTCCATGCTGCTTGTGGTCTCTGACTTCTTGTGAAACATCCCTGGGGTCTCACACTCCCTGCAGGCACCTGACAGCCTTTTTTTTTTTTTTTTTTTTTACAATGGGCGGCTTGTTTCTGCTGTTGTTTTAATCAAACACCGGCATAAAAAGGTCAGGAGGTTTTGAGTTGCTCTTGTAAAGACCACACATCAGCTAACAATGCGGCCACACACCCCCGTTCATGGCCTTATCTATCATCAGGGTGCTGAGCCCTGGAGCATCTGACGGTTTTACCGTATTTTCCTGTCTGGCCCTTTTGACCTTGGCAGACTGGAGACAGAGGGAGGGAGTGGAGACAGATAAAGAGGTAAAGGAGATCGCATCGCAGGCAAGAAAGCCATAAAAAAAACAATAAAAACAGGCAAAGGCTTCTCTTGTTAGGGTTTCTATTGACCATGAACAAGCAACTTGAGGAGAAAAGTTTTTACCTCACACTACAGGTCGTACTTCGCCCCTGAGGGGGGTTAGGGCAGGGACCTGGGGCCGGGAGCCCGAGCAGAGGCCACGGAGGAACAGGAAGCATCGTTCCTCTGGGGCTTCTGCTGTGCATGCCGGGCAAGCCCGTTGGAGCTCAGGCGATCATGAGTCCCAGGGACTCTGGTTTTGCTTCCATCTGACTGTGACTGAGCCTTGGCTCTTCCGTCTTGGAGTAAGAAAGCAGGTACCTTGCTTTGATTTGACAGGAGCCCCCAACACGACACTATTTCCCTTACAGCAGATTGGTTACACTGAACCACTTCAGTAAAGGAAGAGACAGCCCTCTGTCCCTACTGGGACAATAGTATTTCTGGCTATGTTTGCCTTTCCTGGCTGTAAATGCCTCTGCCAAAATGGCCATCCAGAACTTCCAGATCGACTTCTCCAAACCGTGGCATTGCTTCTGTGGATCCCATTTCACAGCTAAGGGAAGGTGGCAGTGGGATTATACCCATGGAATCCTCTGTTCTTACTATGTCCCATGCCATGCCGAAACAGCTGGATTGATAGAGCAAAGGAACGGCTGTTTAAAGATCCAGCTGAAACACAGGCTGGGCTGCAATAGCCTGGAGGGCTGGGACAAGGTTCTCCATGGTGTTGTTCCTCCCAGAGCCAGGATGCATGGCTCCAGGAATCCAGGCCTGGAAATAGAAATGGTCCCACTCACTAGGAAAGTTTTCGCTTCTTGCTCTGCAGGCTTAGAATTCAGAAGGAACACTTCTAGCTGGACAATGGGAAGTTAAGAGTTTCTTCTCGACCATTTTGAGGTCCAGATGTCCTTGACCACTGGCTAAGGAAGGTGTGACAGTTCTAGAAGGAGTGATATATCCAGACCACCAGGGGGAAGTGGGCTGCTTGTCCATCATGGAAATAAGAAAGAGTGTGTCTGGAGGGCAGGGGACCCTTTAGACAACATTTGGTTTTTGCCATGTCCCGTGATTAAGGTCACAATGACACGATCCAGGCAGGGTGATAAATGACCCAGGCCCTTCAGGAATGAAGATGTGGGTCTCCCCTCCGGGAGGGGTGTGCTGAGGGTGGAGGAAATACAGAATGGGTAAATACAGGAAGGGGATCATACCAGGTAAGGCCTTGTGGACTGTACAGAAATGAGAGCCGTAGCTGACAGGGCATATGCTGTGTATGCAGTGAGGAGATGTTTGGCTTTCATTTAACGTAGCATTAATAGAGATAATATTAAAGGTTAAATGTTATAAAGCTCTGTTGTCATATTTAAATTATGAGACATTAGACATTCCTCAAAGAACTTTCTATCCAGGCTCTTGGATCTGTTAAGTTTCAAACCTGGGACTACTGGTTTGAAAGTTTCAAAACGGAGGTGCCTACTTAACACGTCACAGTGGATCTGGCCCCAGGCTCTCCCAGGCTCCCTCAGTCCCCACCTGTTACAGAGCGTTTACCCCTGCACTCTCCAGCCCAGGGGCCTGGGCTGTTCCTTTTGCATTTGGCCTCCTGGCTGCTAATCCTCGTTCCCCCTCCCCCACAGGCCCAGCCCAGCCCGGTCATGTCCACTCTGGACTCTCCCAGATGTCCCTGTCTCTACCTATGCCCTCCCTTTTATCCATAATAAACCTTCCTCCGCCATACCTAGGAGCAGCCATGTTCTTTCCTTTTTATTTCTTGTTGTCATTCATCTGGTGCTGAAACTGCGGGAGTGACTTCAGTGAGTTCCCTCCCCAACCTGCCTCTAAGGTGTGCAGGGATCATTTGCTCCTGCTGGCTTCCACGGCCGCCTCTTCAGCCTTCTCCCCTCGCCTTATCTGACCATCCATCTCTCCTTGCCTACAGTACACAGTACGCAGTACATGTCCTCTCTCTCTATGCCCTTTGGACCACCCGCCACACGCGCAATTCTGCTTACTAAACACTCGGACCTCTCCAGCTGTCTCCTCCACCTGCTTTAACCCTCGCTGGCCCCTTATACCGGGTGACACCACTGCACAGCCCCCTGCTTTGTCTGCCTTTATGTGGAAGCCACGGCCAGTGTGCTGGGAAACGCGCTCTGGCCCCACCGGGCCCCCATCACACGGGAAGGTCGCCTCTCCTTTGTGATTTGGGATTGTGATTTCTCTCTGACAAGTCTCCGGGGTCTGTTTGGGGAAGGCCTGGCTTGAAATTCTAGCTACCGGGACACTTACAGCTCTGCTGGGTGCTGGCCCCTCTCAGCGCCTTCTCGGGACTTCCTGACCTCTTCCTAGGAGCTGCCCGCAGCATCTCTGTGCCCTCCTGGCTCCTGTGACATTGGAACCCCACCTGGGGTGGGGTCCCTGCTTGTTCCTCCGGGTCCCTTACCGCTACACTGACTCTTCTCTGTCTCTTAGCTGCCTAACCCTTCCTTGATGGAGGCCATTTCTCCGACTCAGAGCCGCACTGTCTTACTGAAATGACTTGGCCTCACTATAGCTTGATGGCTAAAGATGGTACACGGGTCCAGATTCTTGCAGATAGTAGCAACTTTTGCCACTGCATAAGCGAATGGTCCCAAGTTCTTTTATCTCAGAGGTTTTTACAACTTTCCACTGTTAAATCTTTTATCTCTATGATTTCTTTGTGGTTTACTCTCAAGAAATCTTTTAAGACTGTTGTGGAAACAGTTTTTATCTCAGGATTTGTAAATCCATTGGGTGTGGTTAAAGAATCCATAAAACCTGTAACAGTATTTGGCTTTAAACTTATAACAAAAGGCTTATAATTAAAACCTATACAAGGACATTTAAATTTGCTCTAACATACATACATATATATATAAATATATAAAATTCAACTCTTATCTAGAGTATCCTGAATATGTAACGTAGATTCAACTCTTATTTAGGAAGATAGATGTTTTAAATTGCAAGCATAGAGCTAGAGAGATGGCTCAGAGGTTAAGAGCACTGGCTGCTTTTCCAGAGGTCCTGAGTTCAATTCCCAGCACCCTTATATCAGCTCACAACTGTCTATAGTTCCATTTCCAGGGGATCCAACTCCCTCACACAAACATACATGTAGGCAAAATACTAATGCACATAAAATAAAAATGAACTATTTAAAAAAAGAATTAAATAGCAACCATGTTGCTCTCTTCCATCTTAGCTGATGCCCTTCAAGATGTGAGCAGTCACTTGACTGACAGCCAATCTTTACTAAGGTTAAAGGGTCCATGCCATGTGACTTCACTGTCTTAGATGACCATGTGGCATAAAGGAGCAATTATAAAACGTCTCTGTTTATCAAAGCAGCAAGTTTCCAAAATACTTCCTTCATATTGGTATGGATTTTTGTATGATGATAAAAATTTAGGGATATTTTTACTGCAACGTGCTATACATGTGATTTAGTATGTACCGTATATGGTGATACAGTTTTAAGGTTATAAAGGTCTTTTCAGATTAACAAAAACTGATTTAAGATGTATGTATTTGCTAACCGTTCAACTCCAAACTGCTAGAAAATTTAGATAAGTAACAACACATGTTTGATAAATAAGGTCTGTTTGGCAATCAAGATTTGTACATTCCCAAGGGCTACTCAGGCTCACAATAATATTTGCTTAGCTTCTTTGTCTTTGCTCAGCTTGCTTTAGCTACTTGGATGAACTAAGCCATAGAAAACTCTGCAATATTCCATAATGGTGAGCCATAAAAGCATGAGCAAAGTTGCCAGTCTCTCTACGGACCGTATCTATTATTAAAAAGTTTATTTTGAAACTAGAAGGGCTTCATTTCAAAAAAAAAAAAATTTGAGGCTAAAGCTAAAAAAGATGGGATGTAAAATCCTAGTCTTATGAAAGCTACTAATTTATTGTAAACTGTTAAGGATAATTTAAAAATACAGGTTAACAGTGTTCAGAACTATACTTGCAGTCATGTTAAATACTAATGTAATTAATTACACGGACACAGATTTCAAAGTAACTTTTTTACTATTCTTTCATTGAAAGGAACTCTCTTTACAACGACCTCTCTCATGTGTCTCGTGGTGAATGATTGGATAGGAAACCAGTGTGAAGTTTATGTAAGGCCTGAGGATGCAAAAGCTTAAGTTGTGAGGATCTAAGGAGATGTTTTAGGGCTCTAAGAACGTGCTTGAGGGTGCGTAAATGCAAGTTATGACGGTCTGAGAAAGCTTCAGTCGTGGTAAGTACGGGACCTAACTCTCACTGTGCTTTTGTTATACTAAGACTCAAAAGTTCAGCGTTCTAACCTTAATGGAGCTCCGAGGAGCTAATTCATCTAGCTCTGGCAATCACCCACTGCTGCTATCATAGTCACAAGCTGGAGATTTTAAACTCCCTTTGGTTTTAGTATAAACTTAAAAGTCTTCTCATTGTGCTAAAAACATCTGTCTAATCTATATGCACCTACTCTTCTGGTTAGATGGAAAAGTATTAATGCCTTTAACCCAAATCACTTTTGGATTCCCGGGCTTTTACTATGACCAAAGGTGTGAGCCTACTGCCTTTTCTACAATGTGGATTTCAGCACAGTCCACAGACGATGGTTGTGCAGAGCCTGGGCAGCAGGTGAAACAGCCTGCCCTTCTTGATCAACATTTCATACTTTTGAGTCCCTTACAAGACACCTCAGTGTCAACAGGAAGTAGTCATAGATGATTATGTCACCCCTCATCATTCATTTGTTATCAACAAAAACGCTGGGATGTTAAGTTTCAAACCCAGGGTGGACCTGGCCCCCAGGCTCTCCCAGCATCCCTCAGTCCATACAGGGTGTGGCTGCCCTGTACCCTGATCTCTCCAGCCCAGGGGCCTGGGCTGCCCTTCCCTATATAACCCTGTTTTGGTTACCGCCCCCTTTGTACCTTTGACCTCTTGACTGCTGCACCTGGTTCCCCTCTCTCCCCTCCCCCCAACTCCCCACATGGCCCGGGTCAGCCTGGTCATGTCCAGTATGACGCTCCCAGATGTTTCTGCCTCTGGGCACTCTCCCCTTTACCTGCAGCAAGCCTCCTCCTCCCCAGATGTTTCTGCCTCTGGGCACGCTCCCTTTTATCTGCAGCAAGCCTCCTCCTCCCCTGCACGCCCCTTTATCTGCAGCAAGCCTCCTCCTCCCCAGATGTTTCTGCCTCTGGACGCTCCCCCTTTATCTGCAGCAAGCCTCCTCCTCCCCAGATGTTTCTGCCTCTGGACGCTCCCCCTTTATCTGCAGCAAGCCTCCTCCTCCCCAGATGTTTCTGCCTCTGGACGCTCCCTCTTTATCTGCAGCAAACCTCCTCCTCCCCAGATGTTTCTGCCTCTGGACGCTCTATTCATCTCCTCCCCAGATGCCCCAGAACCCTCCTCCCAGATGTTTCTGCCTCTGGACGCTCCCCCTTTATCTGCAGCAAGCCTCCTCCTCCCCACACCCAGCAGCAGTCATGCACTTTCCTTTTTCGTTTCTATTTTTCTTCACTCGGGACCCTGTAGATAAAAGGGAGAGCGCAGCCAGAGGCAGAGACTTCTGAGAGTCCAGAGAGGACTTGACCCTGAGCCATGTGAGGAAGGGGAGGGGAGCGGGAACAATCCGGTGCAGCAGTCAGGGGCAAAAAGTAAAAGACGTGGGTAACCGGAATGGCAGGACGCCCTGGCTGGAGAGTTTGGGGCGCAGGGCAGCGTACGCCAGCCACACCCTGTAACAGGTAGAGACTGAGGGATGCTGGGAGAGCCTGGGGCCACGCCCACTTTGATGTGGTAAATAAGCCCCTCAGCCTTCCTGCTGGGTTCGAGACTCAATAGATCCAGTCTGAGTTCCTAGTCTCAGATGCCGTGGGGCTGTAAGGTTGGTGTTCTCTCTGCTGGCTCTGGTTGTGCTTTGGCGTGGTTGTTCATTTGACGTGGCGTTGGCTCTCTTTGGAATAAGGATTACTTGGTTATCAGAGTATCCTGAGTATACGTGCGACTTGTGTTACCACTCTAGTTGGCGGCGTGAACCAGGCAGAGCGGGGCTGTGTCTTCTGCAATGGCCGACCTTTTGCAGGGCATCAGACAATTTATTTCTTGAGGGTATTCTGAGGGTTAAGCAAGGTCACATGAGCTTAGGCGTAGAGTCACGAGGACAACCTGGGCTCGGAAACGTCATCTGAATAATAGCAGATGTGGGTAATGGAAAGCAACCCCGCTCCTGTTTACCGCGCCTGGGAAGGGCACGGAAGCGCATCGGAGAACAGAGGAACAGAGGTCACAAGACTTGCCGTTTTCTTGGAGTGTCTTTTCACAGGCTCTCAGAATTCTCACACAGCTTCATTCAGGGACCATGTTCTGACGTCTACCCCTTTTTATTTTTTAAGTGAAGTACACCCAGGGTGGGTATTAATAGATTTTATGCCACCCCCCCAATAATGGGCTTTTCCACTGACACAATAAACCAGATCAGGCTGAGTTGAAAAAAATAACAACAGTTTTATTTGAGCAAAGCGACTCTCCAGGAGAGTTCCGCAGCCCCAGAGCTTGAAGCTGGAGAAGCTGTCCCTGCCCCCAACCGAGGCGGGGAGACTTCAGAGTTTGTAGACCAGCGGTGGTTACCTGGAGGGAGGGAGGGAGGGAGGGAGGGAGGGAGGGAGGGAGGGAGGGAGGGAGGGAGGAGGAGGAGGGGAGGGAGGGAAAAGGGTTTTTTGGCTCCGCAGATGAGCTGTAGGTTCCAACCAGTTTTGATTTGAGTTGTTGATAAATTCAGTGTTGTCTGATGCACGAATATCCTATAAAGCAAATTATAAACGCAATGACTAATATTAGATCAGTGGAAGCATTATGTGTTATACCCCACAACTAGGAACAAGGATCCATTCCAAAGCAGTAGCTCATCAGCCACACCTTCGGAAATAACTGGTAAATGATGTGAAAACATACCAAAACCTTTTTGCTGTAGCTATTTAACGTCAAAACTTATGTTCCCTTGCAAATGTTGTAAATGGTATTTAAATGTATAATTGTTGGTACTGGTGCATGTAAAATTATAGGACATTGTCTGCACAGAATTTAAGGCTGCCAGAATCTTCCAAATATGCCATTGTTCAAGTCCAGCTCATTATGAAACCAAATCCTAGGCCTAGGAGGACTAGTCCTCCCTCGTGTCTGTCCATTAACCCTGTGGGTTCAGAGTGGAGAATAGTATAATTATGAATATGCCATAGAACAGATTGCCGTAATTACAAGACTATTATCTCAGGTACAGTTATAAGCAAGTCTTCCATGAGAACCCTCATCGATTACCAAGTGATCACCATGTTGAATGATTTCCCCTTTTTCACCTTAGCATCTGGACTAAGGAATAGGGATACATTAATAATTTTCACAAGAGTAATACAAACAGAATGTAAACCACATGGGTACTATTAGTTACGTTAGTATATTGATCAGAAAAGTCTAGAGAATTTCTTGAAAAAAAAAAACCCATCTGATTAGTAGTTCTAGTGTCTGGTAAAGCTTAAGCCTATATTTGCCTCCTAATAAGCATACAAATGTTATAATGATCTATTCAAATAGGAAGCAATTCAAATCTCAAGGAAAACTTAAACACAGTTTCAGACAGATGAGTGAGTCTATTGTGGTCCCACGGCCCAGGCACAAGCACGGGGTAAAGATAACAGGAGCTGGCTCCATCCCATCTACAAGTGAAATCTAAGGGGCAGGAGGGCCACCAGGCCAGCACACGCCGTGCTCAGGGACACCCACCACAGAAGGACATTCTCAGGGACGTAGGGCTCTGTGTGTTTAGAGAACATCTTCTCCCTTGGTGCGTGAGGCCTTAGCTTGGCCCCACGTGGACAGGTGATGATGCCTGATGATACGGTTGGCATTTCATTTTGCCTCTCAGTGGGAGGTTGCTATCTTTCTACTGACTTCTACTGTCTCCTTGTCCTCTGCCATAGTCCTCGATGGCCCAGGTACGGGGGAACCGCACAGGCTCCCATAATGTTTCAGTGGATCTACGTGTAATGACAGACGCACATCCCCTCCTGAACCCCCGATCCAACCCAGCTTCCAAGTCTCAACCCACACAGGCCTGACGTGGTTCAGATTGCTCTGAAGAGCTCTTGAACAGAGGATATCCCCTGTGCTCTCCCTTTCTTGTTGGTAAACGTAACTGTTGTTTTAATGTTCTCTTCTGTGCCCTTTCAATATAGGAGCAGCAAATTACTGACAGCTATTCCTCCTGGATTAGTTCCAGGTTCATGACTGTGACAGTGTGAGGAGCACAGATACGACATTCTTGTAGTTCCTGTGGTAACGTGTGCATAACAGGATGTGAAGACAAAATTAAAGCAGTTTCTATTTCTGGAAGTAATCATACAACATAAGCAGAACCTGAAACGCTATTTAAGGTATGTGAACTAACTACAATAAATGGGTCAAAACAGCCAGTTCCACCTGTTGGGCTGAGGGGAAAAAGTATTAATATATTGATTAATAATTGATTCTGGACCATGAATCCTTCCATTACCCTTAAATGAATCATCAATAGAATAAGCATCTGACTGTGGAGTGGAATGGGAGAAGGTTGGACATTTTTTTTTTTGTCATCTCAAATTCAGTTTGTATGAGAAAACCCCATAGTTTGCCTGCTGGATAATGATCTCCTGTTCCTTTCATAGTAACCTGTGAGTGAAATTTGAGGAGCCACAGAGTTCTGTGACATTCTTAAAATTGGTTATTAGTTAAGTGTTACCATGGATCTATGTAATTGTTGACATTGGGTCCTCTCCTGATTTACTGAGCAAGAAGAAGGCAAGGTTAGCATTTTTTGGCCCTTGTGATGTAAATGAATCCATCCCAAAGGCCGGTAGGGGACAACTTAATGGGGGAAATAAGTAAGTTTAAGACAGTGAAGGATCCGCATGATACACAAAAGCATATTTTACCCTCGACTCAAATAGCTGTAGCTCTTCTCTGCCTCTCAAGATAATGTTCGGGGACTGTCCAACGCTGCCTCTCTAGAGTTTTAGGTAGACTGATTAGTATAAAAGTGATGGTTTAAATCCAAATCTATTAAAGACCCATCTTTAGAAATAGCTGGGGGAGTAGGTAAATCAGGCTGTAAAGCTCTCATTGGCCACATGGTGGCAGTAACATGCGAATCAATCGATCGCCATTCTCTGAATTTCTTTTTAATTACGACGATGGGAG
Organism: Cricetiscus sungorus; assembly: GCA_030556225.1. Taxonomy (NCBI): domain Eukaryota; kingdom Metazoa; phylum Chordata; class Mammalia; order Rodentia; family Cricetidae; genus Cricetiscus; species Cricetiscus sungorus. Next base: position 2,624,886 of record JANBXA010000732.1, read on the forward strand.
AATTCCAGGGAGGAAGGGGTTTGTGTAAAGTCTTTTCCCCAAAGACCAATTGGAACGTAAGTGGCATGTCTGTAGGACTGCCATCATGCCTTCTAGACTGTAGCTTTGTAGCTCTTTGTTTAAGCTCAGGGCTCACAGCCGCGGTCCTGTCAGGATAAATTTTCCTCCATAGCAGGTTATTCAGCTGGCCATTCTCCTTAGTTATAATAGAGACATCAGCTCAGAATCAACCAACCCTGTAAACTTTTTTCCTCCTATTTTTTAAATCCAACAATGTTTTACCATTTTCCTTCAGTAAAGTGCTTAAAGGTACAGTTTTTTTTTTTTCTGGCTGCCAAATCCTCCCTCACAAATTACACTGTTTTTGTGACGGGATTACACAAGGCAATAATAAGAATGGTACACTCTTTTTCTCCTGCTTTAAATGGACAGTCAGTGGGCACTGTGATCATGCCCACAATCCCCCTGTGTAATCTTCATCAGTGGTTCCCGTATGAGCCCAACTATGCAAAAACTGCTGTAACCCACGACCGTCCAAGCACTGCACGCAGCATGGACCCCCAGTGCCCTGTGTGTCACTTACAGACATCGAAGAAGCAAGCTGGCAATGTCTTTAGGGAAAGGAACAACAAAGCTGTACTTTCTTGAGTAGAAGCTTGTAATGAATTTGATCACAATCAGAAGCTAGCACAAATGTTACCATTTTTTCTTGAACGTATGCCCTCTGATTTTGTACACTCTTGTTGTAAGGGCAATTTACACCACTTCTCTAAGTGGCCAGGTTGGCACAATAGAGACGTTTTGTGGACATCTGTCTTTGAACGGCATAGGTTTGTAAAGAGCTAAGTTTGCTCTGTGTTTGTAGATTCCCCACACTGCTACATAACTTCACAAAGTCCATAAGGCTCTCTCCAAGGCCTGATTCAATCCTCGGCAATCTTTACTGACGTTTTCAAAAGCCAACTGTTTTAATAACAAGTTTTGAATTTGTTTTCCTTTTTATTTGCTTTTCAGTAGCATCTTTGAGTCTTTCCATGAAATCAGCCTATGGCTCAGAGGGACCTTGTATAATTTTTATATGACTGGACCCAAAGTCATCGCCCCGATCAGTTTCCATCCAGGCAGCCATAGATACGTCTCTCACGTGCAGAAGGGCTGTTGATAACTGTCTACCAGCCCCTGTCAGCATTTTGTAAGTGACATTTGCAGGATTGCTCACCAGCCCTAGTTGTAGAATCTTTTCATGGGCTTCATCTTCAAGCCACATTTGGCACTGAAGGAACTGGGAGGGCATAAGAACCATTTTAGCAATTATATGAAATCACTTGGCAAACATTGAACATCATTTTTCCAACCAGTAGATTCATAACGATATGGAGTGGGAGGCCCATAGGAAGCACAAGCCTTTTAAAAACCCCTCATTATGTCCATACCTAACCCTGAAAAGTGCTTTGATTTTGTTGAAATTTCACTGGAAATATCAAGTGCAACTTATAAGGCTTGCCCTGGCTTGCCAAGGTTGGCATTGGCTCTTTCATAGGCTCTCAAAAGTCCTCTTCAAACAGTGGACAGAACTTGTGAGAACCAAGGTTATGTTTCAAGTTTTAATTACTGTGCCTACAAGATCCATGAAACAAAACTGCCTCTGATCTGCAAGCCCCTTGCCCCGGGGACAGGCAGTTCCTGAAATGATGGAGGCTGTTGTTCATGGGAGATAACAGGCCACACGTTTTCACTCCCCGAAACAAGTTTGACCCACGGGTACCCAATGTACTCGATCACGTGTGTTTGGGGAGTTCATCCGACTCCTCCATGGCCTCTGAGTCAGCGCCTGCCTCCAGTTTTCTTGATGGAGTCCCTTTTATGATGGATTGTGATGTAATAGTGTAAACGAAACAAACCCATTGCTTCCCAAGATGCTTATGTTTACGGCATTGTATCACAGTAATAGAAACTCTAATATGGACAACCATGGACTCTATTATCACCACCACCATCACCATTATCACAATTCTCATTATCACCATCACCACCTCGTCATTATTTACCATCACCATCATCTTCACCACTGTCATCATCATCATCACAGCACTACCACCACCACCACCGCCACCACCACCATGGCCTAATTATCACCACTGACATCGACACCATCATCATCACCATCTCCTCCTTAATAACTTTTGTTATTCGGTGCTTGTTATCCACCCGTGTTACCTGATTCAATCTCCTCACACCACCTAGGACAGGCTATTGTTACCCCTCCCTGGAAACTAGAGAAAGAAGCAGGAGATGCTGGGCTGCAGGTGGTGGGGCTTCCTCCCTGGGAATTCTGTTGCTCTGTCCGTGTTCCTTTGCTGCATTGTACTGCCACCTTGTGGTGCCAGATGGAGAGACAAGGATTGTGGAGATTAAATTGGAGCTTCCCAGGGTCGGTTTCTCTGGGACCCAGCTCCCTACTATGCCCTGGCACCTCCATGGGCTACTGCCACCCCAGCTTGTGTCTAGGTCCTGACCTTGGGTCTCTAGATATTAGAAAGAGAAGGGCTCAGGCGTGAGCTGGGGCAGGTGCTGAGTATTTGTGGCTTGGTCTTGGCTTTGCTCAATGAAGCGGTGACGGCATCTCGGGTTGTATGCGGCTCCTATGGGTATGTATAGCAATATTCTGCATGCACGATAGCACAGCAGGAGGCAACTTTAGTCCCTGTTACTGATGTAAAGATGGGTTGAGCCAGAGATGTCACCTGTTACTCCGTTTTTGTAGGTACTCGGTCCCTGTGTTCCTGTGTGTGTGTATGCAAGGACCCTGCCTGATCACTGTCGTCAGAGGCGGCCATCCCAAAGCATTGAATAAGGGTGGGGTCTCTTCGGGAATAGTGGACGGTAGTGTAAGGTTAGCTATGACAGGGTAGAGGCAGAGTTGATGAGTCAGAGGTCTGGAACCAGATGGTGGGTCTCAACTGCAAGTGTAGGGGTGGGTGTTAAAGGGGGAGATGTGGAGGGAAGTAGCTTTTTCTTAGGAGGTCAGGGATGATGGGCTCAAGTCCCCCCAGGCTCTGGAATGAGAGTGATGTACAGGGTAGAGTCCTATAGTTGCATGGTGACAGGGGAATGGTGTTTGGCAACAGAGGGGTTTTGGCTATCCCAGACTTGGAGGTCCACCTGGGAGACGGTCAAATGTTGCATGAACTGTAATTGTTCTTAATAATGAAAACCCGGAGTCAGATACTGGGGAAGGGGGAAGCTGAAAGATCAGAGAAGTAAAGCAGCCAGCTACTAGCTCTTCTGTCTCAGACTGAATGGGCGGCCTGGTCTTCAGACTGTCTCCTCAGACCGAATGGGCGACCTGGCCTTCAGACTGTCTCCTCAGACCGAATGGGCGGCCTGGCCTTCAGACTGTCTCCTCAGACCGAATGGGCGGCCTGGCCTTGAGACTGTCTCCTCAGACCGAATGGGCGACCTGGCCTTCAGGCTGTCTCCTCAGACCGAATGGGCGGCCTGGCCTTGAGACTGTCTCCTCAGACCGAATGGGCGGCCTGGCCTTGAGACTGTCTCCTCAGACCGAATGGGCGGCCTGGCCTTGAGGCTGTCTCCTCAGACCGAATGGGCGACCTGGCCTTCAGGCTGTCTCCTCAGACCGAATGGGCGGCCTGGCCTTCAGGCTGTCTCCTCGGACCGAATGGGCGGCCTGGCCTTGAGACTGTCTCCTCGGACCGAATGGGCGGCCTGGCCTTCAGGCTGTCTCCTCGGACCGAATGGGCGGCCTGGCCTTGAGGCTGTCTCCTCAGACCGAATGGGCGGCCTGGCCTTGAGACTGTCTCCTCGGACCGAATGCTCACATTGGCTGCCTAGACTGCCCTTAGGCTGCCTCCTCAGACTGCCATGAGCTCCTGTCTCTTCCTGCATGTATTCCTCTCTCTGCCCAGCCATATGTCTTCCTGTCTGCACGTCCTTAGTGCTAGGATTAAAGTTGTGTCACTCCAAAGTGCAGGGGTCACCTTCCTGTGAGCTCTGTTTCTCTTCCAGACAGCATCCATTTTGTGTAGCCTTGAACTAACAGAGATCCATCTGCCCCTGCCTCCAGTCCTGGGATTAAAGGTGTGTGCCACCACTGCCTGGCCTCCATGGCTGGCTAGTGTGGCTAGCTTTGCACTCTGATCTTCAGGCAAGCTTTATTTGTTAGATCATAAACAAAATATCACCACGGCCAAAGGAAATGTGTTGTAATCAGTAGGTTGGGTAGCGAGGAGAAGGAGGAGAGGGGTTGCTGGTGAGCTTGGGGGTCAGTTGAATGGGGTAGAAGATCCCTTCCCGATAAGGGGACAGGGCAGGTTGGAACCAGGGATGGGACAGGTAGAACATTCCTGAAAATGCAATTGAGTGTCGTGGTCTGGCGAGGTTGGTAGGCTGTCCTCTGACACCGACAGCACAGAAATGAGAAGGAAAGGTGGATCAAAAACTATCATGACCAAGTAAGTGGCCTTGGTGTCCGGAAGGAAGGACATGGACCACTCTAATCCCGTGAAGACTGCCCAGGGCTCCCTGTCCATGGCCAGGCCCAAGGGGCTGGCTGGAGGGTGATCTGGGTCTGACGTCCCCTCCCTCTGAGGGACACAAGGACAGTCAATAGCTCAATGACCCTGCTGATGGCTCTTTGGGCATGGCCAGAGTGGCTGCAGGCTTAGGGAAGGTCCTGTCTCAGTGGCTCTCATTGCCACATTTGAAGCAGGGACTGGGTGGCCCTTACGTCTTAGGCGGCAAGGGGGCCCTGGTAGCCGCCGAAGCCAGCGGAATGGCCTTGACTCTAATGTTGGGAAATTCTGGAAAAAGATAGGTCGTGAGGAGCTGTTTACCGTCTGGGCTTTGGGGGTCTATATTGGGGCATTGTAAGAGAGCCGTTGTGAGGTGCTCTCAGAACTAAGACACGTTTTCGTGTTTGTCTTGGGTGGCCTCTGGAGTTTCTCATAGCTTACTGCTTTAAGAGCAGCCTTACGACCCCAGCCAGGAGGCATGTTGTACACTGATCTCAAGCTAGAATGTCACCTGGGGTATTGCAGTCCCACTGGGGACCCCAGTCAGGAGAGCCCCAGCCCTGGCCAGGTGTGCCTCCTTAGTTTGATGGATTCTATCTGCACCTTCTAGCCTCCTCCCAAACTCACCTGTGCGCCTTGGGAAGTAGGTGGTTAGTTAGAATCGTGATGTGTTGGGGAAGGTGAGATTGTGGGACTGGGCGAAGGAATTCTTTAACGAAAGCAGAGTTAGAAGTCTAAGACCCATTGAAAAAAATCTGTTTGGTAGAGTTTACTTAATGGAAAGGGGACGTGTACCTTGGCCAGGCCTTCCACCCTGGCAACCTCCTACAAAGGGAGAAAGAACGAGGGCCCAGTTAGGCCAGGTGTGGCGAGAGAGAGGGAGTCCCAGTGTGGATCGGGAGCAGGTGCTGGGGCTGAAGGCTGTGGAGTGAGAGTGGGTGCCAGGGTGAGAGGGAGAACAGGAAACCAAAGGAGCCTAAGGAGGAAAGGCAACCGAGGGTTGAGGCCAACAAGACGGGGCATTAGCAGGCTCCAGAATGGGGAGGGTTCCTCTTGTTCAGACTTCGTAGCTAGAGTGGGGGGGACAGGAAGAACAGAGAAGGCTTGGAAAGTTTGGACACAGGGAATCTCTCTCCATTTGTCCAATAGCTGGCAGGAGCTGTAGAGGTCCCTAGCAATGTTAGGGTCTAGGGTGGCCATTTTGATAGATTATCTAAGGGGGTGTGAGGCCAGATTTGACTGCAAAGATGGATAAGTTTAGACGCCTTAAGTTGGGTGTAGGTGGAGGGGTCAGGTTCTCCAAGGGGCACCCCAAAGGGAGGCAGGAGGTGTGGACGCCAGGAGGATGCCATTCCCATAGGTGAGGAAGAATGGGGGATCACGGTGTGAAGTCCAAGGTGTCCCCAGGACCCAGGGGGACTGAATGAGGGAGTGGGTTGTCACCTCATTGGTCAGGGGCCAGAGCCAGAAGTACCAGGACTTGGAATGACGCCACAAGTGAAAACAGCTCAAAAGCAAAGTCTCACCCAAGGGACAAGGTGAGAGGCGGGGTCATTGAAGAGGGTCAACCGTAGCCTTAACGGCTGCGGCTGGGGGCACCTCCACCTCCAGGCATACCAGAGGCATGCAGATGCTCAATGCCCACATCCTTGGATTCAGGAAAGCGTTGTCTCAGCTAAAGGGAACACTCATCAGTTGCTGGTGTTGGATGGGGTCCCCAGCAGTCTGTTGGCTGGAAAGAGAGTCTGCTGCTGGACTGTGATTAAAGGACAGGGGCCAGTGTGGCTTAGACCCTCAAAGTGGGGAGCACGTAGGTACCAGGATACCCTCCCAAGTCATGCGGCACTAATGTTAGGGTTTGCAGTGGGAGGAAGGGTACTTTGGCAGTCAAGGAACGCCACAAAGTCAAACCAGGCAACAGGCCCCACTGGAGAGACTTATGGGTGGGGGGAGGGACACAGGGCGGCTTCCAAGCGAAGGTGGAAGGAAAGGGGGGGGCTGTGAGGACACTGGCTTTATGCAGGGTGTACGCTTGAGCACAGGGAGAACGTGACTCCTGGGGACAGTAGGAATGTGGCTGGTGATGATGTGGCTGTTGTTACTGGGCTACTGAAGGCCGTCTTGAGCAGGGTTTTCAAACACATTCCCTAGCTTAACTGCTGTGTCTTCCAGTCCACCAGAGAAACCACCATGATGTCAATCTCTACAATGAGGGAAACCGAGGCTACGGGAGAATAGAGTCATTGTTCAAAGCCGCATAGGCTTGATCCCAAGTATTTTGGAGTCTGTATGTTTGACTGTGTGTGTGAGTGTGTGTGTCTGTGTGTGTGTGTGTGTGAGTGTGTGTCTGTGTGTGTATGTTTGAGTGTGTGTGTATGTGTGTGTGATTGTGTGTATGTTTGAGTGTGTGTGTGAGTGTGTGTATGTGTGTGTGAGTGTGTGTGTGTATGTTTGACTGTGTGTGTGAGTGTGTGTGTATGTTTGACTGTGTGTGTGTGTGTGTGTGAGTGTGTGTGTGTATGTTTGAGTGTGTGTGTCTCTGTGTGTGAGTGTGTATGTTTGAGTGTGTATGTGTGTGTGTGACTGTGTGTATGTTTGAGTGTGTGTGTGAGTGTGTGTGTGTGAGAGTGTGTATGTTTGAGTGTGTGTGTGTGTGTCTCTGTGTGTGAGTGTGTGAATGTATGTATGTGTGAGTGTGTGTGTGTGTGTGTGTGTGTGTGTGAGTGTGTGTGTGCTCACTTCAAATCTTCTGTTTCCTAAGGGCTGGCACTACAGGGGTATTCCACTGTGCTAGGAGTATGCAGGATGGAACCCAGGCTTCTGTGCATGCTACACAAGCACTCTATTGAGTTACATCCTCGGCCCAATAAAGTTTAATTTGTGGGTTATGACATATTTTCAAATGGAAGAAGATAAAATGTTTGTTGAATAGGTATAGAGTGGTAAACATCCATCCAGATGACACCTCCTACCTGTCCGTCCTCATCCCTTTTCACAATACAATGACATGCTCAGCCTTGTGCTGTAGTCATCCTAGCTACTGGGGAGGGTGAGGAAGAAGAATTACAACTTTAATGCTAGTCTGGGCAGCGCGACAAAAACTTGTCTCAAAATGGAAAGTAAGAAGAGGGCTGTGGCAGTGCTTCAGAGGTAGAGCCCCTGCCTAGAATTCATCGATGTCTCTGTCTGTCTGTCTGTCTGTCTGTCTGTCTGTCTGTCTGTCTCTCTCTCTCTCTCTCTCTCTCTCTCTCTCTCTCTCTCTCTCTCCTTCTCCTTCCTTTTTGGGATGGGTGCTCACTCTAGCTGGCTTTGAACTCCTGCTCAGCTGGGAGTACAGGCTTGAGCCAGCACGCTCCCCCTTCCTGTTTGTTTATTTACCTGTTTACCTGTCACCCTCAGACCCAGGGCCTCCCAATGGTGTTTCCCAGAAGCCCCACACAGCCAGCGTGCCTGTGGGTTTGTAACAGTGTGCTGTGATCCCTCCCGCCTGTGGCCACCCTATGGTGTTACTCTCCCTCCCTGACTTGTTACATCAGTGTGGCTGATCCCTGGATGACTGCAGGTTCCTCTACCACCCTGAGGTAAGATGTCTGCGCCTCTGTACCTTGGAAACCTGGCTCTTCTTGCTGGGTGCCAGGGCTTAGGGCAGGTGATCTCTTGGGCAGAGGGAGGTCAGGGAGTGGTTCCAATTTCACTGGTGGGAATGCTCTCCCTCGCATACCACACCCAGATAAGCATCTCATTGTTGGCTGCAGAGGCTGCTGTGGGTTACCTTTACTCAGTAATAATAATGGTGATGATAACAGCAACCACTGAACTGAGGGGAGGCTAGGGGAGGCTGAGGGAGGCTGAGGGAGACTGAGGAGAGGCTGAGGGAGGCTGAGGAGAGGCTGAGGGAGGCTGAGGGAGGCTGAGGAGAGGCTGAGGGAGGCTGAGGGAGGCTGAGGGAGGCTGAGGAGAGGCTGAGGGAGGCTGAGGAGAAGCTGAGGGAGGCTGAGGAGAGGCTGAGGGGAGGCTGAGGAGAAGCTGAGGAGAGGCTGAGGGAAGCTGAGGGAGGCTGAGGGAGGCTGAGGAGGCTGAGGGAGGCTGAGGAGAGGCTGAGGGAAGCTGAGGGAGGCTGAGGGAGGCTGAGGAGAGGCTGAGGAGAGGCTGAGGGAGGGAGGCTGAGGAGAGACTGAGGGAGGCTGAGGGAGGCTGAGGAGAGACTGAGGGAGGCTGAGGAGAGACTGAGGGAGGCTGAGGGAGGCTGAGGGAGGCTGAGGGAGGCTGAGGGAGGCTGAGAGGCAGAAAGATTAGATGAATTTGGTTCAGTTTTTGGTACTTTGCCAAATGCCTATCATCAGAGCTTAGGAGAACCACAACAAACTCTCAGCTAAGACAGGTGTGTGTGTGTGTGTGTGTGTGTGTGTGTGTGTGTGTGTGTGATGTGTAGGTAGGTAGGTAGGTAGAGGTGAGGTGGCAAGGCAGAATTTAAAGAGGATTAAAGATTAAAGGAGAAATGGGAAGACATTTAAAGTGACTGAGAAGAGGAGGGAAGGAAGGAGAAGAGACTAGAGGTTTAAGCAGAGAGATGTGAAGGGAGATTATCATTTCAAGACAGAAGAAATTTAAAGGCAACGTCAGCTTTGAAAACGAAAGGAAGAGAGGCAGGAAGTGAAGGAGGAAGTCGGGAGGAAGGGAGTTGTTTACTTAGCTCTGAGGGAGGCAGACAGTCTGCCTCTTGTGCCCGCTCTCCCTGAGCCTGCGGAAGGGGCTGCGTGCGGCACTCTAACTGGACCCATTTCTACTCCTTTTCCTACTCAGTACTATGGGCTCTGGGCCTTGCGTGCTACCTGGTCCCCAGGGCAGCACAGAGTGAGCCACGGCTCCCGGACGCCAATGAGCCCTGTCACTGACCCTGAGCTCACAAGCTGCCTGCACAGGCCAGCATGGCTGCTTGCAGCTGAATCAGCGCACCCTGGATATGGGTTGAAATCGCCCTGCAGCCCCTGAAGCAGAGCCCCATGCAGTTTCACAGCTTGCCCAGGCGACTCCTGGGGTAGTTCCAGGTGGAGAGGCCTTGGCTGGGATTGACCACTTGCTCTCTAGCTCCACCTGGAGGCTAGGTAAAGAGTGCATGGTGGGTGGGAATGGGGAGCGGTGAATAGGGAAGGAGGTGGGGTAGGGTGAGGGCGGGGTGTTGGAGTGAGATGGGGGAAGTTGGAGTGGTGGGTGGGGTGGGGAAAGGTGGTGGAGGCTGGGAGGGTTTGGGGGTCGTAGGGTGAGTGGGCGGGGCGTGTGGGGGTGGGAATGAGGGGATGCTGTGAGGCTGGGGGGTGTGAGAGGCTGGGAAGATGGCCAGACACTGGTGCCATCTCTCAGTTGTGACTGCAACATGAGATTCTCTTAGGGGACAGCTCAACTTCTGGCGATGTAGGGAGGGGACAGAAGGCTGGGCGTGTAGTCAGCTAGTACAATGCTTGCCCACTTGTGAGCGGCCCTGGGTCCCACAGGTGCCTCCAGCCTGAGTTTGTTTTTCCGCTGAGACCCACGCCGTCCCGTTCACACGCTCTGGGTGATTTCTCCGCCTTCTGCTCTCCCAGCCATTTGTAGCTTCTAGCAGCTACTAATCACACAGGGCCAGACCCCCCTGGGGACACCACGTATGGCAAAAGTGGCCCATGGGAGGCACCATGAACTGTTGGCTGCTATTAGTATCATTGTCGTTGTTATTATTTTCACAGTGATTCCGTTTGCTAATGGTTTCTTCTCTGCCAAGTTCAGGGACGAAACAGGGCTGAGTTTTCTGAGCCCAGCAGAAGCCTTAGAATGAGGCCATTATTGTTATTGTTGTTATTTTTAGTTGTTACATTTGTTTTTATTTTACTCGTATGAGTGTTTTGCCTGTTTATGTGACAAGGAGTGTGTCCAGTGGAGGTCAGAAGAGGGCGTCAGATCCCTTAGAGCCAGAGTTATAGGCAGTTGTGAGCTGACATGTGGGTGCTCTGGCAGGCCAGCCAGTGGTCTTAACCACCGAGCCATCTCTCCAGCCTGTTGATTTTGTTTTGAGATAGGTTCATTCTGTAACACAGGCTGGTCTGGAGCTCACTCTGTAGTCTAGGACAGTATCAAACACGCACTGAGTCCCTCTACCCCCACCCCAGACTCCTGATGGGTGCTGAGATGCAGGCATGTGCCACCAGGTATTTCTTACAGTAATAGAAAGCTAACCACACTTAACACAATCACGTTGTGCGTGTGCGTGTTAGATACCAAACCCACTTCACCACCAAAGTAATTCCCTGCTTCTACCACGTCTTTCTTTTTTAAAGTGTTTTTCTAATTATGCGTGTGTGTGGGCCTGCGCACATGAGCTGGATTCTAGGCAGCTGGGAGCTGTCCCACGTGGGTGCTAGGAGCTGACCTCGGGTACTCCTCAAGAGCAGCTTTTAAACCCGAGCCGTCTGGGTCCACTTTCACGTCTTAAAATGTTGTCAGCAGCGGAGCTTGCGAGTTGGTGAAGGCACTGAGGTGCTGAGGCTCGCGTGCCTATGGAGAGGACCTGATGCTGGGCGCCCTCGCTGCCTGGCCCCGCATGGCTCTCCCATGAGGCTCTGTGGCAGTTCTTCCCTTGCAGCCGAGGTCAGCGGGCTACAGCAAGGCTACAAAAACATTTATCCCGAGGCCAAATGAGTGACCACAAACCTAGAACATAAATGTATGCTATTCCAAACTCCGTGCTCGGACGTGGAAGCTGTTCAAGAAGTTTTTAGAGTAACAGAACAAAGACACTGAAAATCCATTGGTGGGGATATCAGGGAGAGTAAAGCACTCATCAAAAGACACAAGGAATTAGCAGACTGGTTACTGGTTACTTAATTAATTTAATGTAATAATTTTATAGCCCAATAAAAAGATTTACTTTATAATGTGTGTGTGTGTGTGTGTGTGTGTGTGTGTGTGTGTGTGTGTGTGAGAGAGAGAGAGAGAGAGAGAGAGCACATGTGTGTAAATAGTTGTGGGTGGGTGTCCTAGGAGGTCAGGAGAGGCCCCCCACCTCCGGAGCTGGAGTTTCAGGCAGCTGTGAGCCATTCAATGTGGTTTTTAAGCACTGAGCCATCTCTCTAGCCACTTAATGTTATTTTAAAACGTAGCTATTAGACATTCTAAAATCCCGTTAAGACCTGTGCTATGTTTTCACAAACAGTGCTGGAGTTGGCATGGTGGCTCCTATAATGGCAGTCCTTGGATGAAGTGGGAGGCTTGAGGAGGATTATCTGAAGACAACATCCAGTGCCTCAGCCAGGGTCTTTATTGCTGTGATAAAACACAGCAACTCAAGGAGGAAAGGGATTTCATTAGAATTCTACCTTACACTCCATCACTGAAGGAAGTCAGGGCAGGAACTCAGGCACGGATGAAGCAGAGGCCCTGGAGGATGCTGCTTACTGGCTCGTTCGACCTGTTTTCTTACTGCATCCAGGACCACCTGTCCGGGGTAGCATCACCCCAGTGGGCTGGGCCCTCTCATGTCAATCATTAAGCAAGAGAATACACCTTAGATTTGCCCGCGGGCTGGTTCGGTGGGGGCCTTTTTTCCCAGCTGAAGTTCCTCTTTCCAGAGGGCTTGAGCTTGCATCAAGCTGACATAAAGCTGGCCAGCACGGCCAGCCTGGCCTGTAGAGTGAGACCTTTATCTGACAAAGCCAAGTTCAGCCACCTGTTCCGAGAAGCCAATGGAAACAGTCCAGCTGATAGTGGAAGGCAGAGAAAGGAGGCGCACTCACGGTGGCCCCATTGGGGAGAGGACAGATGGATCCGGTGACCCCTCTCGCCCATCTTGAGGGTCCTGAAGTGAGACAGGAGTGTAAACAGAGGCTAACGATGCACATCTAAGCCGTCTAAGACACGGTGCCGCCCACCATTGCCCCATCATGGTCTGGACCTCAGTCTCCAGGGTGAGGTGGTCTGACAAGCTTAGAATTGCCTGCAATCTCGTTCTGGTTGGCACCTTTTTCCTTCTCCCAGCACGAGATTCCTGGGAGGGAAATTCCCATTCCGTTGGGTCCACTGTTCCAATGATCTGACAGACACTAGTGTCTCTTTAGAATATCTGTTTGTACCAGGGAGGTAATAGGTTGGCTGGGTGTGGTGGCACAAGCCAGTAGCCCAGCTCTTAAAGGCAGAAGCAGGAAGATAAAGGAATTCTGCTGTACAGCAGGTTGGAGGGTAACCTGAGCTGCATGAGAATCTGTCTTAATAGAAGAAGGTGGGAGATGAGGACAACAATAATGAGGGCCCAGTCAACTAGTCTATTCCTGCTGGCTGGGACTACACTCAGGTACGCAGGTCCTGAGCACAGGGCTTTGAATGCAGAAACCATGTCCCGGCATCTTGCTTGGCAGCTCGGGGCAGGGGGCAGGGAGCTTCCCATAAGCAAACAGTTTGACAGAAGCTAAGTAAGTGGCTAGCTGGAGGCCGAGGTTTGCACAAGAAGGAAGTTAGACAGAAGCTAGGATAACTTAGCTGGGGTATCTCGACCTCTGTTTCCTAGAATAGAGTTGGGTAATTTCCCCTGGCCTTAGCAAGGCTGCAAGATGGTAGACACTCTGCACCTTTAAAAGGTAAATGGCTTCTGTTCTTATTTCTGAGCATGTGTCCCCAGGGCAATCCTTTGCTCCAGGACACTGGAGCCTGGAAGCGGAGCTCTCTGAACTCAGATTGCGAGCGCTAAAGCTGTGTTTTAAGTTAAAGTCACCGTGTTTAAGAGATCTATGAAACAAAATACCTCTAACCTGTAAGCCCCATTTGCCCAAGGATGATTACATCTTAGGGTGCTGGAGCTGCTGTTCACACGCGATATCAAGCCGCATGTTTTCGCCTCCGTAAACAGGCTTGGTTGCCCCAACTACACAGGATGTGCTTGATCACATGTCCGGGGGAGGTACATCAGAATGTATGCTTGCACCCTATTGGATGAAGGCAGGAAGTACATAGCCTTGTGGGTCTTGCCTTTATAAGCCCCTGACTAATGTAATTTGGTGCCATTCTCTGGACATCCTGAGCACGGGTCTGGCCAGTGTCCATATCCTGGCTGGTATTTAATAAAGCTTGTTTCAAATTTGGCTAAACAAATGTGGTAGTGGTCTTGTTCTCCCCTGGTGGCGTTAGCAACTTGGCATTAAGCACATTTGTCTCTCTGTTACCACAGAGGCCTGGGCAGACTTCCCTGCCGCCCTGGTTTTGCTGATCTCCCTGCTTAACTCTAAAAGGCGTAACCATCCGTCTTCTCCATCTCCCTGCTTCTGCCAGCCATCTGCTGTAGAGATTTACAGCTTGTCTGTGTTAGAATTCAAACCAGAGTCCTGTTTGTGCCCTGGGAACTGGGCCGGCCCTCCCTCCTCTGCCCTCACCCTGGCAGAGACCCCACTGAGAGCGGTGTTTATGGCTTCCTGCCTGACAGACTTTGCCTGTGTGAGTTTGCAGACTCTGGCACATCTAAGGGCTAGATGACACATCCCCCCCGCACGCCCCTGGTGGTGACATAGCCCTTCTTCCTCTGAGACCTGCATGAAGAGGTTCCCCTTCCAGCTTCCTGGGCCTGATTCTCCTCAACGGCCCCACCATGCTGCTGCCTGTGGTGGTGGGGCTTCAGCCCCTAAGAGACCCCACTCTGTGTTCGTCTGTCCACAGCCTTGATAACTCTTCTAATAAACTTCTTACCCCCAATTATCTGTCTCAGTGTTCCCCCTGTTGTTTTCTCTCAAATGCTAATAAAACTGTCATTGCCTTCTGAGTTTTTAAAATTCTTTTATTAATGAGACCAAGACCTCACAAGGGAACCCTGGGGACCCCAGCAACAGCAGGGTAGCTTCCAGCACAGGAATAGATAACGTTCAAGAAAGCCTTGTGCTTGGAGAGAATCTGTCGGCAGATAATCATGCCTCTGGGGCAGGAGATGAGCGCAGGTGCCCATCTTCACAGTTAGAAGCTTGTTCGGAGTTTTATAGGTTTCTTAAACCAACGCAGCTGCATCACTGAGCCAGGCAGGCTGCAGGGCTGGCACCTTCTCCATACCCACTCAGGGAGTGGGCACACTATTCACACTTAGTCATCGTTATAAAACAATTGTGCAACGCTGAAGGACGTCCTACAAGCACAAACAACTCAAGTATTGGCAAGTCCTTTTTGCTGCTGCGGTGGGTACAGGGTTTTGTGTAACCCGGGCTGGCCTCAAATTGACCATGTAGCGTAGGATGACCTTGAACTCTTGATCCTTCTGCCTGCCTCCACTTCCCAAGTGCTGAGATTTACAGGCACGTGTTGCCACGGGCGCGGCTTTGATGAGTTCCATTTCCGGGGGGTTCTGATGCCGTCTTCTGACCTTCACTGGCACCGGGCATACACGTAATGCACATACATGTAATGCACATACAGACAGACAGACAAAACACTCGTTATCATAAAGCCAGTTTACAGAGTTGTAACTGACGAGGCCAACAGTGTAGCTCAGATGGTAGAGCTCGGCATGCACAGAGGCCTGTGCTTGATTCCCAAAACAGGTGTGCTGCGTGAGCACCTGAAATCCCAGCGTTGGGGAGGTAAAGGCAGGGGGATTGCCGTGAGTTAAGTCTGGGTTACATCCCAGGGGCTTGGGGATTCAAGAGGGACACTGAGCTGGCCTGTCCTTTCTGGTAAGAGACTGATTAGGACTTATTAGATGCCTCAGCCAGACATCTGAAGATGACTCGGGCCCATGAAGCAATGTGGGGTCCCCTCCTGCAGGTTTCAGAGAGAGAGGTGGGGATCCATGGTGTGTGTGTGGGGGGCTGACGCATACATAGTTCAGGGTGTACGTTTTCAGTCAAGTGTCTCCGATTCCTGGGTGTTGGGGAAGGGAGAAGCCCTTCAGTTAGTGTGCCCATCACATGGGGGAGCCACCTGTCGTCCCTCATGGCTTTGGGAGATTGGTGAACTTCCTTTGAGGGAGTGAGCATTAGAAAGTCGCAGGCAACTCTCTAGCAACTTTGAGAGTAAAGAGAGGATGAAGCTGCTATAGGCCGGTGTGGCCTAGTGGGCCCCAGATGGAACCTGGCAGAGCTTCGAGATAAAATGAAACACCCCCTCTCTGCTGGGCAGTGGCGGCAAAGAGGCAAAGGCAGGCAGATCTCTGCGAGTTCAAGGCTAGCTTGGTCTACAGAGTGAGTTCCAGGACAGTCAGGACGGTTTCACAGAGAAATCCTGTCTCAAAAAGCATACATACATACGCACAGACACACACACACACACACAGACACACATACACACACACAGACACACACACACACACAGACACACACAGACACACACACACACTCACACACACACACAGACACACACACACACATACACACACACACATACACACACACACAGACACAGACACACACACACAGACACTCACACAGACACACACACACAGACACAGACACAGACACACACACACACAGACACACACACACACAGACACACACACACACAGACACACACACACACACACACACACACACACACACACACACACACGTCCCCAATTTTATTGGCCTTGTGTGTTGTCACAGCCAGCACTTGGAAACAGAAGCAGGCAGATCTCTGAGTTTGAGGCCAGCCTGGTCTATATAGCGAGTTTCAGGCTAGCCACAACTGCTTAAACGTTTTTCTATTACTTTAAATTTGAAATAAATTTTACTTTATTTTGTGTGTATGCGTGTTTTGCCAACACGCATGCCTATATAATAGAGTATTCTTGGTGCCTACAGAAGCCAGAATGGGATGTCAGATCCCCTAGACTTGGAGTTACAGACAGTTGTGAGCCTGCATGTGGGTTCTGGGAATTGAACCCTGATACTTTAGATGACTAGCTTGTGCTCTCAACCTCTGAGCCTTCTCTCGAGTCCCTCCAGTACTATAAAATTTTTATTTTGTGGTAGGGAGATGGGGTAGACTTGTAAGGAGTTAGGGGAAGGAGTTGGGGGTGATTGTGATTGTATAAATTATGAAAGAATTAATAAAAAATATATTAAGGGACCAAGGAGATGGTTCAGAAGTTAAGAGCACTGGCAGCTCTTCCAGAGGTCGTGAGTTCAATTCCAGCAACCACATGGTGGCTCACAGCCATCTATAATGAGATGCAGGCAGAACACTGTATACATAATAAATAATTAGAAAAATATATTAAAAAGAGTACCAGAGAGAGAGAGAGAGAGAGAGAGAGAGAGAGAGAGAGAGAGGGAGGGAGGGAGGAAGGGAGGGAGGGAGGGAGAGAGAGAGAGAGAGAGAGAGAGAGAGAGAGAGAGAGAGAGAGAGAGAGAGAGAGAGCATGCACCAGGCGTGTAGCTCAGAGAACAATTTTCAGGAGTTGTGTCTCTCCTTCTGCTATGAGGACTCCAGAGATCAAATTCAAGTTGTTAGGCTACAAGTTCTAGACCTACATACCTGTACCCTGGTATGCGTGTGCCCCAATAAATAAATGCAATAAAAAGTGAAAAATAACAATGTATCAGAAACACAGAAAAGGATCAAGGGGCTGAGAGACGGCTCAGCAGTTATCAGGTCTCAGGTCAATTTCCAGCACCCAAATGTGGCTCTCAACCACATGCAACTCCAGACCTAGGGGATCTGATGTCCCCTTCTGGCCTCACATAGCAACTGCACACATGTGGTGCACTCCCTACAAGGCCAGCATCTGAATTAATAGCATTGTTTTCTGCACCGGCACACAGCAGGTGACAGAGGTGACGGGCACAGGGCACTCTCTGCCTCTATTTCACAGCTTCTTAGAACATAAGCTTTTATTTTAAAAGACTTATTTGGGTATTTTAAAGCGCGCACGTGGTGTGTGTGTGTGTGTGTGTGTGTGTGTGTGTGTGTGTGGTGCACGCACACTTGCACACGTGCACATGTGTAAATGCAGCGCCCAAAGGGGCCAGGAAAAAACTATGGGCCCCCTGGAGCTGGAGTCATAGTGGTAGAAGCTGCTGATGTGGGTGCTGGGAGCAGAACCCAGGTCCTCTGCAAGAGCAGCAAGTGTGTTAACCACGGCAGCGTCTCTTCAACGCCAAAAGGAGACGAGGATCTCTGGGGGTTTAAAGTCGCCCTGGGCCTGCATAGTCCAGCATGTGGGAGGTGCTCAGGGAGAGGCTGCATGGCCACCATGCTTCCTTGGTTACATCCTACTGCGTGCCGTGTCTGTAGTGGCCACTTGCTGTTCAGCTTCGATTATCACAAAATGAGCCACGGGGCTCCTGGAGGGGGAAATCAGTGGCCACATTGGGGCACTCAGAGCGCCTGGCATCAGGTGTCCCTGGGCTGGACACACTGAGGCATCCCAGTGTTCACAGCCGCTATCATACAATCTCTTTGGCAATCAGCTTATAATGGGTACTGAGACAGTGCCCAAGCTACAGGGCCCATGTGTGTAGGGCAGGAAAAATGCTAGTGTTCTCAGCAATCACACAACTTCTCTCATCCAGAATCTGGCCTGGGAGAGAGAGAGAGAGAGAGAGAGAGAGAGAGAGAGAGAGAGAGAGAGAGAGGGAGGGAGGGAGGGAGGGAGGGAGGGAGGGAGGGAGGGAGGGAGGGAGGGAGGGAGAGGGAGAGGGAGAGGGAGAGGGAGAGGGAGAGGGAGAGGGAGAGGGAGAGGGAGAGGGAGAGAGAGAGGGAGAGAAAGGGAGAGGGAGAGGGAGGGAGAGAGAGAGAGAGGAAGAGGGAGAGAAAGGGAGAGGGAGAGGGAGGGAGGGAGAGGAAGAGGAAGAGGGGAAGAGGGGAGAGAGAGAGAGAGAGAGAGAGAGAGAGAGAGAGAGAGAGAGAGAGAGAGAGAGAGAGAAGCAACAGAGCACACGCTGGCATTTGCTGGCTCTTGTGAACCTGAAATGTGGTTTAAGAGTCTTATTCTGGTCGGGCGTTGATGGCTCAAGCCTTTAATCCCAGCATTTGGGAGGCAGAGGCAGAGGCAGGTGAATCTCTGTAAGTTCCAGGCCAGTCTGGTCTACATAGAGAGTTTCAGGACAGGCTACAAAGCAATACAGAGAAACCCTCACTCAAAAAACAAAACAACAACAAAAAGAATCTTATTCTGCTTTTATGGGGTTGTCACCCGTTTTTGTTTGTGGTGCTGTGGACAGCATCTGAGTCTGGAGTATGCTAGGCAGGGAGGGGCTCCACCCCTGATCCGTGCCTCCATACGAGGCTCTGCTCCAAAAGCCAAGAAGGAAGAAAGGAAGAAACATCTCCATGTCCCCCAGAAGACTGTTAGGCCACTTGGGAGGAGGAAGAGAAAGCAAAAGGAGGGAATGGGGAAAGGGCATGGGAAAATGTGTTGCTATATGGGTCTGAAAATGTAACGAAACCCATTACTCTGAATGCTAACCGAAAAACAATTGGAAAAGGAAAGAAAGAAAGAGAGACAAGAGGACAAAGGAAAGAAAGGGACAGACAGACAGGAGGAGAGAAGGGAAGAGATGTCAAGAGTCTGAAGGAAGCCATCACAGGACCCTAACCTCCTGCCGCCTTCATGGCCTTTAGCCTCTTTGGGCTGAGGATGCCAGTACACACGACACACCTTCTTAGTTAACCTAGATAACTTTTCATTTACTTTCTTTCTCTCCCCCTATCCCAGGCTTACAAAGGGTACATTGCGAATGTCCCAAGTGTGTCACTTTAGTGTACACCACTGTCACCAACATCGTGTAATACATGAACATCCTTTCCCAAGCCCTTTGCCCTTTAAGATTTGTTAGAACACCAGAGGGCTTACCTGCCTACCTTCATCCCTGCCTCTCCTGTGGATCCAACAATCCCCCTGGTGATGGGCCTTATAATTTACAGATAAGGAAATAGGCTAGGGCCAGTTAGATACCTCTACTAGTAAAGGCGCTTGCTGTCAAGCCTGATAACCTGCGTTTGGTCCCTGGGAGGAGAGACTCAAGATTCCACTGACCGCCACACATCCACACATACACCACACGTACACATGCACTGTAGCATATGTACCCACACGTGGGCACAAACTAAATAAAACATAGTGGTTTTTTTTTTTTTTTTTTTTTTTTTTAAATAAAACTAAAACATCTGATGAAACCACCCTTCAGAACACTCGTCAGAGAACTGCAGGCTCACGGCCACGGCAGCGGTGATGGAACGCTGAGGGGGCACTGGACCTTTAGGTCCCAATTGTTAGGAGCCAGTGTGATGGGGTCCTGAAGGGAGGTAGAGACCTCCGGTCCACAGAAGGTTTGGGGGGAGGCGGGGCTCCAGATCATGTGACCTGACCTAGTATACTGCAGAGGCACCCAGGCCGCAAGCAGTGGGGCTGTAAGTTCAGTCTGCCCCTGGAGGTGGACGCAGAAGCCTCAGGAAGTCAGGAAGCCTTCATATCAACACAGGGTGGGGCGCAGAGACACACGGGGGTGGGGACCGAACTTGGGGAGATAAAGCACAAGCTAACAAGGTCTGCGAGCTAACGATGGGCAGGTGGAGGCTTCCAGCATCTGCTCACCCCAAAGAGTGATGTGAGCCACAGGCTCATGCACGTCCCCTCCTGGGCGTGGCTACGTAGCCAGGAGAGAAATTGCTGAGTCACAGGGCGTGTGTGCTAGAGTTGACAACACCTGAGAGAGATTTCCAGATCAGGGCTCAGTACAACTTGGACTAGTTAATCTTGGGCATCCTCACAGGACCAGCCACCTCCTCCCCATTCCCCTAACTTCATTTGGGGTCAAGGATGTCTTCATTCAGCGGGTTTTTTTTTTTTTTTTTTGATGTTGTTTTTAATGTTTATTCCATGTATTTGGGTATGGGGTGGGGCGGGACGCAGTGGCGCATGCGTGGGCGATCAGAGCACAGCTTGGGGAGCTCTGCTTTCCTTCCACTATGTGTGTCCAGGGATCCAGTGCGGGTCTCATTAGGCTTGGTGGCAAGCACCCTGGCGCCCTGAGCCACATCACTGGCCCACGGTAACTGGGGAAGCGGAGTACTTCCTTAGCGGCTTTGGCTTTTGAAATTCTGCTGGTTTTTTATGATCTATCTTCCCATGAAGACTCGTGTCTCTCAACAAACCAAGGCTCTTGAGAGATGGCTGAGCTGTTAGGGCACGTGTTGCTCTTGCAGAGGACCAGTGCGGTTCCCACCACCAGCCACTGGTGAGTCCAGCTACAGGGCATCTCTCACCCATTTCTGAGGGCAACTGTACTCTCATGCACACAGGCCTGTGAGAACACGCACATACACGCACAGTTGTTTCTTACGCAGGGTAGGTATAGTTCTTTTTATTTTGGCTACCACAAATAGCTTCCCCCTTTTTGAACAATGCTTCTCATAGTCCATCCACCCTCCTTTAAACCAGAAATATATATATATATATATATATATATGTATGTATGTATGTATGTATGTATGTGTGTGTGTGTGTGCTGTGTGTGTGTGTGTCTGTGTGTGAGCGTGTGTGTTATATATATATATATATATATATATATATATATATATATATTCTTATTTTACATATCGATCCCAGTACTCTCTCCCTCCCATGTCCCCCTCCCCTTTCCCCCCACTCCACAGGGAGGGTGGTGCCTTCCAGGAGGGATCATCAAAATCTGTCAAGTCATTTGGAGTAGAGGCTAGTCCCTCCCTCCTGTCTCTAGGTTAAGGGAGTATCCCTCCATGGAGAATGTGCTCCCAAAGTCCTTTCCTGCACCAGGGATACATCCTGGTTCCACTGTCAGAGGTCCCTTAGACTGTCCTGGCTTTCTAGCTGAGACCCATGTTCAGGGGGTCTGAGTCGGTCCAATGCTGGTTTCCCAGGTATCAGTCTGGGGTCTATGAACTCCCCTTGTTCAGGTCAGCTGTCTCTGCGGGTTTCTGTAGCCTGGGCTTGTCCCCTTTCTAAATTGGCTGTCATCAGAGTAGTCAGAATTTTGTCTTAACAATTTGTGATGAGGGCGCCACGGACTTCCCCAGAGACAAACCACTTGCCTTACATTTCTACCCTAAATCTCTAAGCATATCTTGCACCTAAGTGGCTTTAAATTTTTACTCCGAGACAGGGCCTCACACAGACTCACTATGCAGCCGAGTATGGCCTTGAACTCCTGATCCTCTGCTCCGCTTCCTGAGCACAGAGAACACAAGTGTGTGCCCTCACAGCTGACCTTGTGGTGGCCTGTTTTGTTTTTCGTGCGTGTGTGCGTGTGTGTGTGTGTGTGTGTGTGTGTGTGTGTGTGACGTGCGGCTGGTGTGTGAACCGAGCAGTGTACTCGTGCAGGCCGTGGGTGGCCTTATTCAGTGTCACCCACCTTTTCTGGAGACTTATTTCTTTTGTGTACATAGACATTTTGTTTGCATATGTATATGTGCGTTGTGTGGACCCGGTGCTCTTTAGGGGTCACGTACCCTGGAGCTGGAGGTACAGATGGTTGTGAGTCGCCTTGTAGGTGCTGGGAACCGAACCTGGTCCTCTGCAAGAACATCAGGTGTTTTAAGCTGCTGAGCCACGTCTCCAGACCCTCAGCTGTGATTTTGAGACACAGAGTTTCTCAGGTGCACCAGGAGGGGGTCCAGCAAGCCCCGGGGACCTGCCTTCTCAGGCTTCAGCGCTTGAGTTACTAACAGGGCCCACCAAGCCTGGCGCCTACTACGTTTATTTATTGCATGTGTCACAGTGTCTGTGAGGAAATCACCTGGCTATCTCTTTCTATCCTGTGGGTTTTAGAGCTCAGACTCAGTTTCCAGGCTGTGTACATCTTCAGATCTACATACAGGCGCCTCTTCCCACCAGCCCAGCGGCTTTGTGAGCTCTGGTGATCAAGTCCATGCTTTCGTCGCAAGCTCCTCCCTTTCCCTTTGTTTCTGTCTGAGTCTTTTATTTTATTTGTTTACTTTTTTTTGTTTGTTTGCTTGTTTGAGATGGGGTTTCCCTGTTTATATAGAGAAACTTGGCTATTCTGGAACTCACTCTGTAGACCAGGCTGGCCTGGAACTCAGAGAAATCTACCTACCATTAAAGGTGTGCACCACTATTGCCTGGAATAAAAATTTTATTTTTGACATAGTGTTGCTGGAGCTTCCTGTAGCCATTTTGCCCCAAATAAACACACAGACGCTATGTTAATTATTAAACTGTTGGCCGATGGCTATGGATTCTTATTGGCTTAGCTCTGTCTGAATTATTAACCCATTTCTATAAATCTATGCATTTCCATGGAGTCTTGGCTTACCAGAGAATGCCTGGACTTGTATCTCTTTTGGTGGCCACATGTCGTCTCTCCCTGGTCGTCTCTTTGTCTACCGTTCCCAGAATTCTCCTCATCTCCTAGTCCCACCCGTCTTCCTGCCTCATTGGCCAAGCAGTGTTTTATTCATCAACCAATAAGAGGACCGTGTATACAGAAGGACCTCCCCCACAGCCTCTCTCTGTGTAGCCCAGGCTGACCTGGAACTCACTACCTTCCTACCCCAGCCTTTTAAGTGCTGGGATGCATTCAGTTCTGGTGGTGCCAGATGGGACCCGAGCCTTGGTGTCTTCCTTTTTATTAAAAAGTTGTTTATTGTTGTTGTGTGCTTATATTATGTGTGTGGAGTCCTTCCATCTCTATGTAGGTTCAAAAGATCAAACTCAGGGCGTTCCATTTGGGCAGCAAACACTTAATCTGCTGAGCCATCTTTCCAGCCCTGGGCGTGGTTTCTGGTATGGAGGGAACTGGTTTTCCCAACATCACTTATTAAGCATGCTGCCATTCCCTGTCCATTCGAGCTGCTGTTGAAACTCCAGTTAACTCCTAATTTACACATCCATGTGCCACAGGTCTCCCCGGGATGTGGCTCTGGACCTGCCTGTGGATAAGCTCACCTGTTTGTCAGGCACCACCACAGGCCTGTGCTCCTCTGTCTTACAACAGCATGCAGGACGGTGAGAACCCTCTCCACCCCAGACATGAAGGGGCTGCTCAGAGAAGCCCGCCTCCTCCCCACTGGAAGCAGCATCCGCATGGAAAAGACACACCCTCTTGTGCTTGGAGAAAGTTCGAGGCTACCGAGAAAATGGGTGCAATGCCTTAGCTCAGCGTCCTCCTTCTGGAAACGTCTTTTCCCGCACCCTCCCCTCTGTGGCAGCACAGAGAGTCAAACACAGTGTCACTGACACCTGCATTTTATTTCCCCTGACCCGAGAGAAACCCTTACAGGGCTGGGACAGGAGGCAAGCCCGAGAGGGTGGCCCACCACTGGCTTGCAGCCCTGCCACCGTACGGCGGCTTTGCTTTTTGTGGCGTGAGGCGGTCAGTCCTCCTCAGGGTACCCACCTTCCAAGTGAGAAATGGGGGGCGTTCAGTCTTTACCACCTCTTCCTTTCAGACAGGCGTTGTGACAAGGTCTCCTGTATCCCAAAGGTGGCCCCCAAGTGCTGCGCTCCAAGTCTGGGGATTACCGAATGCACCACACACCCTGTTTACACCCAGTGGGTGCTTGGTGAGCATGCCACCAGCCCAGCGGCACCCACAGCAGTTTTGTCACTGGCCTCAGTCTCCACATCCTCCCTGCCTCTGTCTCCTGAGGACGGGAATGGCAAGTGTCGTCTGCTCCCCTCAGCTTTCGTCCCCTTCCTTTTGCTTTTAAAATTTTTCAGTGCTAGGGGGAGCCCTCAGGGGCAGATGGAGGACTGGGGACAAGGCGGGCTCAGCTGGTAAAGGTGATTCCTCCAAGCCTGGCAACCAGAGTTCAAGCCCCAGGACCCACAGGGTAGAAGGAAAAAAAAAATCCTGCAAGTTGTTCTCTGACGGAACAGGCCAAGACATGCACGGACCTCTTCATCCTTCTCCCCGGTACACGTGAAACAAAACAGATAAAATGTAACAAAAACGTTTAAGTTCAGTATGGGGTGGGGGAGGGGTGAGCCTGCGGTGGTGGATATTAAGTGGTGGCTATTAAGCTCGGGGACTTGCACATTCCAGGAAAGCTGTCTCTCACGTGGAACAAGGAGAGGCCGGTGCTCTGTGACCTTGTCTGACTCCACACTTTAGATAAACTGGGTGCAGCCGAAATGAGCTTATCAACCACCCCCCTACTGCATTGCTGGCCAAACCCAGATGTAGCTCATGTCCACAAGTGACCTGGAAACCACACCCCAGCCCCTCACTGGGGGACTCTAGGCAGGGGCTCTAACACTGACCCCAAACCCTTACTTGCTTCTTGCTTAGATCTCCATGGCTTTTTTGATATTTGCAGGTTACTTGCTAGCTAACATCCATGATAGCTGCTGGGCTTGGCGTATCGAGCATATCTCGGCTTTATCCAGTTTACCTAGTGTGGAGTCAGACCAGGTCACAGGGCACCGGCCTCTCTTCCTTGTCCCATCTGTATGTTTTACCTTCTCTGCTCACCCTTGACTCTGGTCCTGAGCTGGGGTGCATCCATGTTCTGCCCCTTGCAAGAAGCAGATTGGAGATGGGTCTTTGGGAGGTGGAGAGTCTGCTACAGCTTCCCTGCTGTTTCTGCCTCAGTTATAGTAAATATCTCACAAACCACCTTTGCGCCCTGGAAACTCAGGAAGAAGAATCCAGGTCAGAGCCAGACTGTGGCGGCACACACCTTTTATCCCAGCAGAGGCACGCTGCCTTTGAGACCAGCCCGGTCTACAGAGTGAGTTCCAGGACAGCTGGGGCTACATGGAGAAACCCTGTCTTAAAAAAAAAAAAACAAAAAAACAAAATAAAACAACAACCCAATTGAGCCCCCAACATGGTGAGTTTCGAGCACAGCCAGGGCTACATAATAAAGAGTCCTTGTCTCAAAACCCATGGGCTCCCCCTCCCCCTCCCCAACTGTGCGTGCTTGGTTTGCATGGCCATGCGCCCTTCTGCAGAGAAACGTCTGGAGGCCAGCGAGGTGGCTCAGCTGGCAGAAGCACACGCTGCTCTTGCTGAAGACCCAAGTTTAGTTCCCTCAGCCACTGGGAGGCTCACAGCAGCCTGTGGGCACAGCTCCTGGGCATCCGATGCTCTCGGTTGACCTCTGTGAACCACGTATTCATGTGCAATGCCCACAGGCAGATACATAGTAACAAAAAATAAATTTAAAGAAATCCGGGGTCTGGTGAGATGGGTTCAATCCCAGAGCCCACATGGTAGGAAGAGGAAATAAACTCTCAAACGTTGTTTTTTAATCTCCTCCCTCCTCCCCAAAAACATTTAAAAAATGGAAGAAACAAAAAGACGGGGTTGCAGTGATGGCTCACAGGTTAAGATAAGTGGCGGCCCTTCCAGAGGACCTGGGTGCTTTCCTCGGCACCCACAAGGCACCTCAAGCTGTAATTCCAACCCCAAGGGATCCGCAGCCTTTTCTGGCCTCCAGGAGCGCTACACACAGGTAGAACATGTCATACGCGCAGGCAAAACACCCATACACATAAAATCATTTTTTTTTAACAAAAAAAAAAAGAAACAAATGTGGATTTTTTGTTGTTGTTGTTGCTGCTGCTTTTGCTTTGTTTTGTTTTGTGTTTTGAGACAGGGTTTCTTTGTGGCTTTGGAGCCTATCCTGGAACTAGCTCTGTAGACCAGGCTGGCCTTGAACTCACAAAGATCCACCTGCCTCTGCCTCCCGAGTGCTGGGTGTGCACCACCAACGCCCAGCACAAACCCGAGTTTTAACTACAGATTTATTCACAACATCCCACTTGTCCCAGACGTCAGCACATCACACATGATGAGCTGCTTCTGCTGTACCCTCAAGGCTGATGGAGCCTGGCTTCTCTGCCCACCGTTACGAGAGAACCTTTATGTTACTGAGCTTGCCGTGACAAAGAACCCGAGAGAAATACTTCAGGAGGAGGGAAGGCTTATTTAGAATTGGGCTTTTAGAGGTTTCAACTCATCTTGCCTTTGGGTCTGTGGTGGGCTACTCATCATGGCAGGTTTGGGAGGTGGAAGGGGCTGCTCAGACCATGGTGTCCAGGAAGTAAAGAGAGAGGAAAGGACCAGGTCCTGATCTTCTTCAAGGGCGTATCCACCATGACCTAACTTCCTTCCACCGGGATCTGTCTCTCCGAGGCCTTGCAGCTCCTAAGATCACAACCAGCCTGGGCCAGCCTGGGCCAGCCCTTTGACATAGGAGCCTTTCAGAGACGCTTAATATCCAAACTACAATAACATCAAACTGCACATCACTAGCTTGGGAAGAGGCCAAAATTCAACATCTGAGGTGTGGCTTTCACTGAATGAATGTACATCATTTTTACAGCAGTTAAAAAAAAATCCAAGTTGAATGCTGTGCATTGGAGACGAAGCCACGAAGTCTAGATTTAGGGTAGAGTTGTAATTGGCGGACTGCTATGCTCCTGTCACACAGCAAGTTTGGTTAGCTAACAGTATTGACTTGATAAGATCTAGAGTCACCTAGGAGATAAGCCTCTGCAAGGGAGTTAGTTGAGGTAGAAGACGCGCCCTGAATGTGGGCAGCACCAGCCCATAAGCTGGGGTCAAAGTCTGACTAAAGAGGAGGAAGCCACCCAAGTTCAATGTTCATCTCTGCTTCCTGACTGCCTGCAGTGGGACCACCGCCTCAAACTCCTGCTTTCCTGCCACGATAGGCTGGACCAGGGAGCAGATCAAGGGATAACGCTGCTTTCCCACTCTCATAGGCTGGACCAGATTTCCCACCCTCATAGGCTGGACCAGATTTCCCACCCTCATAGGCTGGACCAGATTTCCCACCCTCATAGGCTGGACCAGATTTCCCACCCTCATAGGCTGGACCAGATCAGGGACCGGGAAAGGGAGAACGCTGCTTTCCCACCACGAAAGGCTGGACCGGGACCGGGACTGGGAAAGAGAGAACTCTTTCTCCCTTAAGTTGCCTTTGCCAGGTGTTGGCCACAGGCTTAGGAGAGTAAGGAAAACAGTTACTGTTTGTGAAGAAACTGTAAAGTTACCAAAGGACCCGTGCAAACTCATTGTCCTGGAGGAGAAGCCACTGTGGTGTCCCCACAGGTCCGTGTATTAGAATGCTTGGTCCTTAGTTGGTAGAAATGTTTGGGAAGTATTAGGAGGTGCAGTCTGATTTGGAATGGTGTGGGTTTTGAGGTTTTAAATGCCTGTGCCACCCCCCCAGTTAGCTTTCTCTTTGTTTCGTGCTTTATCTCAAGATATGAGCTGCCAGTTACTGCCTACCTGCCTACCGCTATCCTCCTCCCCATAATGGCCATGGACTCTAACCCTCTGAACCGTAAGCCCCATATAAATTCTTCCTTCTGTAAGTGTCCTTGGCCTTGGGGTCTTAGCAAGCAGCAGGAAAGTATCTCAGACAGCCATTTGCCCACAGCTGCACAGCACAGTAGAAGACATACCAAGAAGGTTCTTCCCATGCTTTTATTTCTGGGTCTAAATCTGGATTATGGATGCAGAAAAGGCTCAACTCTGGGTGTGCAGATGGATCCACTGAGGACCATGGGTTTCAACCCAACCCCTGTCGTTCCAGGAAGTGCCCCAGAGTCTGGCTATAGGGACAGAGCCAGTCCACCATTTGAGATGACGCCAGGAGACATAGAGCTTCGTCTGCGGAGACTGGAAACTGTCTGAAGCATCCTCAAAGACAGACAGTGCTCCTCGTTGCAGTGGGGTGATGCTGGCTCGATGGGTCCTAGTGTGGATCATGAGTTGGATTTGATGGTATCCTCAATCCACTTAGAGAACTCACAAAGGTTGGTGTAGACACCTGGCCTATCCCGCTGGGCACAGGGGAAATCACCCCAGGACACAAGGCCCTGCAGCTGGTCATTGCAAATCACAGGCCCTCCGGAATCACCCTGTTGAGAAAGAATGGAGGCACACAGAGATGGGGGGAGGTAGGATGAGAAGGAACGGGACGCCCAGCACCAGGTGTTGATGCGGAAGGGCCAGGACACAGGGTGCAGGTAGAAACAAGGGGGAGAGGACACATAACATTCAATGCAGGTGAAACAGGCAGAGGCAGGGAGAAAGGATATTGTCAGTATTTCACTTTAAGTTCAGATTGTAGATAGCCCACCAGCCAGGCGCTAGCCAACACCCTAACCTCTTCCCAGCTCTGTCTCTGCTAGCTTCCTCATCTGCTTTCTCCTCACAAGATTTCTAGTCTGTCTCCTCTCCTCCCCATCTCCCCATCCGTCCGTCCGTCTGTCCATCCATCCATCCATCCATCCATCCATTTATCCATCCATCCATCCATCCATCCATCCATCCATCCATCCATCCATCCATTTATCTCTGCTTCCTTCCCTTCCCTCCCTCCTTTTCCTCTCCCTCTCTCCCTCCTTCCTGCTTTCCCACATCTCTCCTCTCCCCCGCCCTCCTTGTCTCTTCTCCTCCCTCTGTTTATTCTTGTTGTTGTTTGTTTTGAGACAGGGTCAGGCTGGGCTGGAACTTGTGATCCTCCTGCCTCAGCCTTCTGACTAAGGATGATAGTCCTAGGCTCCAAGGCCCCGATTCTGTCTCAGTGATTTTTCTTTAGATCTTTTCGTCGAGTTCTGAGAGTCCATTACTCAGCTTTTCTGAACCTGGTCACTAAGGCTCACAACTGCTCTACCTGTGCTAATGAGCGGATGGCTGTGAATAAGGTGAAACAGAGCCAGCCGTAGTCATCACGGTGATTCTATTAGCAGCATCAGTCTTGCAGTGGTTCACAATTACAAGTAAACCACTTGTAATAGTATTAAACAACTTGCAGTGCTGTTGTTGCATATGTGTGTGTGCACGGGTGTGCATGTATGGGTGGAGGTCAGAAGACGGCCTCATATACCCTCAGGCACTGTCCATCTTGGTTTTTGAGACAGTCTTTCATTGGCCTGGAGCTTAATGACCCAGCTAGGCTGTCTGGCCAGCAGCCTCAAGGATCCAGCAGTCCCTGCCTCAGCTTGTAAGCTGCTTCCCCTGACACAACTGTGCCAAGAAAATATTGATTCCTTTCCATTCTTTGAATCAGCCAAATCCCTGCCTCACTGCCTTTGCACGGAACTTTTCTGTGCCCTTAGCCTGGCTGGGTCTGGCTCCAGGGCGTCTTATAGGCCCTGCTTATATACATCCTGTCTAAGGAAGCCCTCGCCTCCTCATGACCACCGTGGACTGGCCCTTGCACTGTCTGTGGCAACGTATCATTTCTTTTATTTATCATGCAACATTGTCCTTGTTAGTGACTCCATATAACTTTCTGAAATAGCACTACTTGTAAAGTTTCTTGACCACAGGAGTTATTTTTAAGTTGCTACCGTACATTTTAAAAGGACTCATTTCTATTATGTACAACCAGTGGTCCTCAACTTTCCTGTTGCTGGACCTTTTAATACAGTTCCTCATGTTGTGGTGACCGCAATTATAAACTTAATTTTGTTGCTACTTCATAACTATAATTTTGCTATTGTGAACTGTAATATAAATATCTGACAGGCAGGATGGTCTGAGGTGACCCCCGTGGAAGGGTTCTTTCACCCCAGAGGGTCATGACCCACAGGTTGAGAACCACTGTGTTAAATTGCATGTACACATGTGAATTTGTGTGTGGGTGCGTGCATGTGAGATGTGAGTGCAGGTAACCAAGAAGAAGCTGTCGGAGCTCCCGGAGCTGGAGTCACAGATGTGGTGCTGGGAACAGAACTTGGGACCTCTGGAAGAGCAGCCAGTGCTCTTAATGGCTGAGCCATCTCTCCAGTCCTGGCCATAGGATTCTGTGTTTTCCTTCTGCTCCTTCAACACTTCCAACAATGAAGGCTACCCTAGACACTTTCTAAACACTTAGAACACGTTTTCTCTGAAAATAAGGTTCCTGGTACTTACTAAACCCCCGGGGAGTCTGCACGGCACTTGATGGGCTGGGGAGGTAGCTCAGTGGTAAGGGTGCTGGCCCCAAGCCTGGCAGCCTGAGCTCAGTCCTTGGAACCCACAGACTCCCATGTGTTGCCATCTGACATTCACACACACCTTCTGACGTATGCGCTCACACAGCACTCAGTGATTTTTCTGGGTAAACGGAGCTGCATCCAGCCCTTACCTGGCAGGAGTCCCTACCCTCTTCATCACCAGCGCAGAACATGCTCTTGTCTATCTGTCCGGGGTAGGAGTGTTTACACTTCTCCTCACTCAGCACAGTGACATTCAGGCACTGGAGGACTTTGGGGAAGTTATCTGTCAAAGAAGAGTGTTGTGAGGGGCAGAGGGTGAGAGACAGCACAGCTGGGCGTGGTGGGGTGAGCCTGCTACCCAAGCCCCAGTGAGGCTGTGACAGGAAGATGTAGATAGAGCTCCAGGATGGCCTGGGCTATGTGACAAGCGTTGGCTGAAGAGCCAGTGTACTCACTGTGGCTGCTGCTCGTTGTCCCCCAGCCAGACACCAGGCACCTGGTCCCCTGGGCAGGGCAGTCAGAAGCAATTTTGACGGGCTTCACTGAGTGAGAGTCACGGATTTTTCTGTTCATTTTGATGAGCATGAGGTCATTGGAGTGGCCAGGGTGGGAGTAGCCAGGGTGGGGGATAGATTTGATTCCCTGGAACATCTGTTGCCCAGACTCGTAGACTGGTGACATGGAATGGTGGCCCAGACGGATTCTGTACACTCTGAGGAACATGGCAGGGATTATTGCCAGCCCAGAGTTCTGACCACCTGTCCAAGGCCGTCTCAGTCCCTGCTCTAACCCATTCTTAACCCCAACACCATCCATCTTAAACTCAACTTCATCTCATCTCCACCCTCCCTCCATCTTATCCTCATCCACTACTCAATCCTGTCCTCAACCCAACTCTATCCCAGCCTTAACCCCAACTCTACCCATTCTGAACACAGTCCTACACCATCGTCAACCCTAACTCTGTGACCTCCATCCCCAGCACAGCTCTCAGCCTATCTGCATTCCATCTCCCACATTGACTGCAGCCTGAGAGTGTGCCCTCAAACGACCATCAGCATGAGCATTCTCAACCCCAAGTCTATATCTTGGGGTTGTCTATGTCTTGCCTATAATCAAATTATGCCCTGCACCCATTGTAACCATCTCAGCAGGGATTGGAAACATAGGCTTATCATCTCAGATATTAAAAGATGAAGGCAGAAGGATCAGGAGTTCAAGGTATATCTAGTTTGAGGCCTCCTTGGTCTATGTGAGACCATTTCTCAAAAACAATAAAGTAATGATAAAACAATACATCAACTCCAAAGTGTTTAAGCATTCCTCACTCCATGAACAAACCCAACTACACCTTCTGTCTTATATCCATCCCTAGCCCCAACTCTGTCAACTATCTTTTTCTCCACCCACCACACTTCCCACAAACCTCCATTCTAGATCCAATCCTAAGTCCACCTCACCCTAAACCATCAATGTATGTGTGCCCAACCCCAACAGTACTTTTTCCCAGTCCCAAACCATGCACATGGGTCTCTCAAACCACACTCAACTATCCTCATCTCCCCATCCAGCCAGGTTCAGTCACTTTCCTGACTCTACCCCCAATGCATTCTCCAATCCAAGCCCTATTCCCAGCCCCTTCCTAACATCATCTTTGTCTTCATAGGTCCTAATCCCACCTCCATTCCAAACTGCTCCACATGTCTGTCTCTGTAGAATCTTTATACCCCATGTCTCTCTCCTTACCTCCTCCCTTACCTCTGCTGCAGTCTCTTTCTTATCTATCTTCTACCCCTTTAACTTGCAGTTCCATCTGCCCCTACCTCCCATGCCCAGATCAGTCCTCTTACCAGTGTTAACCTCATACCCATGCCGTTGTCTCCATCTGTCCTTCCATCCATTCATCCATCCATCTACCCATTCATCCATCCATCCACCCACCCATCCATCCATCCAACCATCCATCCATCCATCCATCCATCCATCCACTCACCCATCGATCCATCCACCCATCCATCCATCCATCCATCCATCCATCCATCCATCCATCCATCTATCCATTCATCCAGCCACCCATCCTTCCAAACTCCCATCCATTCACAAATCCATCCATCCATGAATCCTTCCTCCCTCACCCTCTCCCTCCCTCTCTCCCTCTCTTCTTCTCTCCCTCCCTTCCTCTCTCCCTCCCTCCCACCCTTCCTCCTTCCATCTTTCCATCCTTCCTTCTTCCCAGTCCATCCCTGGGTCTCTCTTCTGCCCCTCCCCAGCTTTCTCCCATCCCCTCTTCTCTAGCTGTACTCACGGCTTTCTGCAGTGTGCTGCTGTGAGCAGCCACTGTGGATTGATCAGCACTGCCCCACAGTACAGCTTGTTGGGTCCCAGCAGCAGTGCACCCTGCCATGGCTGAGCATCCTTTTCACAATCTGACCCATTCACAATGCGAGAGCTGCTGTCTGACCGTGTGTCCTCCCCTGAGTCAGACTCTCTGCTGAGGTCTCTGTCAGCCCCAGAGGGCTGGCTGCCAGAGGGGTTGCCACAAGAGGAAGCATCATCAGCGAGAACAGGCTCTGGAAATAGAGTGGGTGGAGAATGGGCTTGGAGTGGGGCTTGAACTTGGGGAAGGGGCTTAGATGCAGGTGTACTCTCAGAATCGGGAACTGGAACCAAACAAATTGTCTGACCTGACACCCCAGGCCCTTGGATAAGAAATTGCATCCAGGAATGTGGAGATGAGGCCAGGGGTTATAGGCAAGGGCTGAAGGACCCAGTCCTAGAATGTAGACAGAGATGTAGGGGTGAGGCTAGGACTGAAGGGTTGGGTCAGGGCTATAGAAGAAGAACTAAGTGGTAGAGGTGGGGCCAGGTCAGTCAGGTGTGGCCCTATCTATAGGGGTGAGGTCAGAGCAGTGTGGGCGGGGCCAAGGCTGCAGGGAAGTCCCTTTCAAACAAGCAGGTCACAACTCAGTCAGGGAGCCGGGTTTAGGACAGAGCCCTAGCTCTCGTGGGCTCCTTGGATTTTGTAAGCCTTGGGACTCCTGACATTGCTTTAGAACTAGGTTGGTGATGGGGGAGGGGGAGGAGGGTCCCCTGGGACACAAGAGCCCTTAAGGGCAGAGCAGGCTTGAGGTTTGGGACCTAGTTTCCAGAAGTGGAGTCAAGCCAAGCCTAGTGTCACAAGCCTGTCACCCACCTAGTCAGGAGGCTGAGGCACCAGGATGGCAAGTTTAAGACCTGGGAGGTTGGGTACTTGGAATTAGTCTAGGGAGAGGTGAGGCCAAGATTACTTGGGGTGATTAGTCTCACAAAGAGCCCTGACTTTGGAAGGGGTGGTGGAGCCACCTACAGTGAGGCGGAACCCAGTGAAAAGGCGGTGAGAGCTTGGCTGAAAATCCTGGGTGGAGTCAGAGCTCTCAGCTGGAGCTTGGGGAGGGGACAGGAAAGAGGGCTCTGGTGGGGTTTAGCAAGGCTCACTCTCTGGTTCCCACACAGACCTGGATGCTTCTGCCACCACCCTGAATCCTTCAGGCCAGTCACTGGTCATGTTCCTGGCCCAGGTCATGTTCATGACTGGAGAAGGGGGAACCTCAGTGCTCTGTGCACTCACAGGCACTTTCCAATCCCTGGAACGCATGCATTGCGCCCAAATGCACCTGCTCCTGACGGTCAGGAGCTGTCCCTCAGAGCTCATACATCTGACCCGCATCTGAGTGACCGGCAGGTGTGTGTGGATGGGAGTACCACACACATGTCTGCACACGGGCATGCTGACACGTCACACTTAAAGGATATTTGTGTTCTGGTTCCCAGCTTGGCACAGCCAAGGGAACCGTCCCAGGACTGCCTACATTCCTGCTCACTCAGTTCCCTGAGGCAGGGCCAGGAACCCTAGAGACAGTTGCGTGAGCACACATGCAGCTGCCCCCAGATGCACAGCCCTCACATGCAGCTGCCCCCAGATGCACAGCCCCCACATGCAGCTGCCCCCACATGCACGGCCCCCACATGCAGCCGCCCCCAAATGCACGGCCCCCACATGCAGCTGCCCCCAAATGCACGGCCCCCACATGCAGCTGCCCCCACATGCACGGCCCCCACATGCAGCTGCCCCCACATGCACGGCCCCCACATGCAGCTGCCCCCACATGCACAGCCCCCACATGCGGCTGCCCCCAAATGCACGGCCCCCACATGTAAAGTTCCACCTGTCACAGGATCACAAGTACCGTTACAGACACAACCTTGCAGAAAGGGACTATCTGCAAACACAAGGACCGTATGTGTTCCCAGCGATGAGCAGAGCTGTGCTGCGTCCCACACACAGAGGCTGGGGTGCAAAGGAGGCACACGGAGCCCAATGCACAGCAGCATTCACGCCAGCCTGGAATGTGCATGCACACACTTGCAGCACTAAACACAATCTGAAGTGCAGGGACACCCAGCCGTACGAGGCCTCACAGGGTCAGTGCCATCTGCCACACACAGTCACCTGGTAGGGGAAGAGGCCACACAAGCCACACACAGTTGCTCACAAGCTGAAGCAGGAGCAAAGCCGGGCAGGGCTGCAGAGTGAGTTCCAGGAGAGCCTGGGCTACAGAGCGAGATTATGACTCAAAAACTAAAAGTGAGGAGTCCGGAAAGATGGCTACTCTTGCAGTGGACCTGGGTACGATTCCCCATATTCACACGACACCCACGACTCCAGTTCCAGGGGGTCCGAAGCCTATTCTAGCCTCCTTGGGCATGGGGCATGCTTAATGCAAAAGCCACACAAATAAAGTAAACAAAAAACAAAACAAACCAATAATAGCAAAAACACTTGATGGCACACGACTGTAATCCTAGCCCTCATGAGGCCGCTTAGAAGAGGGCTGGCCACAAGTTCAAGGCCAGCCTGGTCTAGATAGTGCTTTCTCAACCACAGTGAGACTCTGCCTCAAAAAACAAAAGCAAAACCCCCAAATAAATGCCTCTTCTCCTCCCCAGTATACACTCAGCCATGGGGCCGTCATTCAGTTGTGTAAGCACACAGACACAAACACACATTCTCCTGGTTTCTCCTCGGACACTTAGGGACTCTGGTTACCTGAGACCCCCAGCACCAGGGTTGCAATCAGGGTAGCCATTCTCCACTTCCAGGGACGTCCCGCTCTTGCCATGACTGCTGCGTCTGGTGGGAAATAGAGGCCCAGGTGGCTCTGGGAGTCTGGGGCACGTTCCTCACCTTCTCTGCTCAGTGTCCCTAGAAGAGATATAGCACAGGGAGGAAAGCTTCCCCCTTGGCACTCAGGGCCCAGGAGTGGAGGGGAGGGCTGCGAACCTCTCACAGTCTGTGAGTGTGGAGAGTGAGGAGGGGCAGGGAATGCAGGTAAGACAGCCTGCCGGGTGCCCCTCTCCTCCCTTACCTGCTGACACCCCTCCCCAGGTCTCACCTGCCACTGTCCCCGGCCCCCTGGGCAGTGGGTGGTGGGGGTCTGGCTCTCACTATAGCTGCAGACTTCTCAAGCTGGCCTGAGCTTTGCGACCGGCCACCTCCTCCTCTGCGCTGGCACCTGGTGATATAACCACCCACTGGTCCCCAGGGCACATTCCCTGGCAGTGAGGTTCCTGTCAGTCTGGGCCCCAGCACTCACTCTTCCTGTCTCCCCTCCCCTCCACCCCCAGAGCACCCCCCACCCAGTGCCTCGTGCCACTCCCTCCCTCCCTGGCCCCAAGGATGGGGAGGGGTCCTCAGCCTGGCAGGCCTTCGGCACACTTGGCTTCTCACCAGCTCAGAGGTGCTTTTCCAGAGCAGGATTTCTACTTTTCTTTTTCCCGTGTCACATTCACTCGTTCATTGCATCTCTGTGTCTCCCTTCCCATCTCTCCTTCCATCTTCGCCTGTTTTTAAAATTCCTCCACCTTGTGAGCTAGCTGGCAGCCCCCACAGGACCTTTCAGAGTCTCGCAACATCTGACATCCAATGAGTCTGTCAGCATGGGCATGCCTGTCCCCACCTCTCTGCCCCCATGTCTCTCTGCCTGCTTTTGGGTGTCTCTCTGTCTCTATCTCCTGGGCATCCTGGCCCCTCACCAATTCTCCTGGTCTCTGTTCTCTCTCTCTCTCTCTCTCTCTCTCTCTCTCTCTCTCTCTCTCTCTCTCTCTGTCTCTGTCTCTCTCTGTTTCTCTCTTGGTTTTTCAAAACAGGGTTTCTCTATGTAGTTCTGGAACTCACTCTGTAGACCAGGCTGGTCTCGAACTCACAGAGATTCGCCTGGCTCTGCCTCCCGAGTGCTGGGATTAAAGGTGTGCACCACCACTGCCTGGCTTTCTTCTCTCTCTCTCTCTCTCTCTCTCTCTCTCTCTCTCTCTCTCTCTCTCTCTCTCTCTCTCTCTCTCTCTCTCTCTCTCTCTCTCTCTCTCTCTCTCTGCCTGCCTCTCATCTCTATCTCCCTGTCCCTTTCTGTCACTGCATCACCACCCCTGTTATTTGGGCAGAGGAGACAAGGCTATTTGCGGTTGAAACCCAGGACTCACTTCTGCTCCCCATGCTGGGTCCCAGGCCAAGGGTCAGCAAGGGGCAGGGAAGCAGGCTGCCACCACCAGGTGCCCTGGCCCAGCCGGCACAGCCAGACGTGCATGACACAGTTGGGCAGGGCACCCTGTTGATGGAAAAAGAGGCCAAGAGCCAGGACCAGAGGTGGGTGGCTTCTAGTGCTCTGGGAAATGGGACACTGGCTGGCGAGTAGAGCACCACCCTCTCCGATCCGGCATCCGGCAGCCTCGCTTGCCCTCTTCTGTGTCCTGACTTCCCTTTCTGTTGACAACCGCACTCCAGCTCCCATTCTCTATCCCCACAGGGAGGTGGGAGCCCAGCCTAATGCCAGACACAAGCCTGCTCGCCGTGACGTGGCAGCCACGAAGACTGCAGATTACAACAGAGGTGTTCGAGCCTGGGATGGGCTTTACTGACAGGAAGAAAAGCCAAGCAGCAAACCCCACTTGGAGGTTTAATGCGACTCTGGGAATTTCTATTTCACATATTAAAGCTACAAAATCAGCAACCCGTTTCTCTCTTGGAGTTTGCTCTGACTTACAGGGGCTTTGAGGTTCAGTTTGCAGGCGTTAACTGTCTCATTTGTAAAATTTGAACTATATACATTATAGTTTACTTGTCACTTTCTCATTTAAGTGCTTACTTTGGTGTTGTGTGCGCCCGTGTGGATGTGCACACTCAAGCCAAGGTCTGAGGACGGCCCTCGGGGGTTGATTC
Organism: Cricetiscus sungorus; assembly: GCA_030556225.1. Taxonomy (NCBI): domain Eukaryota; kingdom Metazoa; phylum Chordata; class Mammalia; order Rodentia; family Cricetidae; genus Cricetiscus; species Cricetiscus sungorus. Next base: position 2,662,549 of record JANBXA010000732.1, read on the forward strand.
TCTCTGTCTGCCACGTGGGTCTCGGAGATCATCAGACTCAGGAGCAAGTGGTCTCTGTGTGGCCTCCACGGTCCATTTTTGTTCCTTGAGGTAAGATCTCGTGCCACAGGCTGACCTCTCATTCATGGCAACCCTGCAGTCTCAGTCTTCCAAGGGCAGGAATTACAGGTATGAGCCACCACATTCAGTCATAAACTACCATTTTTGTAGACGAGGTTTCATGTAGCCTACAGTAGCCTTGAACTCACGTTGTAGCTAATGACCTTGAACCCCAGACTCCTCTGCCTCCATCTGCTGAGTGCTGGGGTAGTCTGTCCCCCCCACAACTTGCCTGATGCAGCGTTCAGATCAAACCCAGGGAATCATGAGGAAAGGCCAGCCCTACCAACTGAGCTACATAATGCCTCCGTTGTTTTAACTCTAGCAGCACCTTCTTTCTTTCTAAGGTTTTGTTTCTAAAGTGTATGAGTGTTTTGCCAGTTTATCTGCATATGCAGCATGCAGGAACCCATGGAAGGCAGAGGAAGCCCCGTTCCCTGGAACTGGAGTTACAGACAGCTGTGAGCCAATGTGTAGGTGCTGAGAATTGACCCCTGCTTCTCTGGAGAACACTCAGTGCCCTCAACTGCTGAGCCACCTCTCCAGCCCCTAGACAGATCTTCTAAAACACATTTTTAATCTGCTCCAGAGACCTTGTCCCTTTCCCCTTCTCCAGGGGACCGTTATGTCTCTCTTAGGGTCCTGCTTGTTTCCTAGCTATTCTGGAGGTGTGGATTGACGGCTGGTGGTCCTTTGCTCTATGTCTAGAATCCATATATGAGTGAGTACATACAGTGTTTGTCTTTTTGTGACTGGGTTACCTCACTCAGGATGCTTTCTTCTAGTTTCCTGTGAATTCCAGGATTCCATTGTGTTTGGCCACTGAGTAGTCTCCATTGTGTAAATGCACCACATTTTCTCCATCCATTCTTCAATTGAGGGGCATCTAGGTTGCTTCCAGTTTCTGGCTCTTACAAATAATGCTGCTATGAACATAGTTGAACAGACGTCCTTGTTGTATGAATATGCATCTTTTGGGGTAGACTAATTCCCATTTTCCTGAGGAACTGCCACACTGATTTCCAAAGTGGCAGATGGAGGGAGGGGAGAGGGATTTAGGAGAAAGAGAAGGGGTTAAGAGGAGGGGAAAGGTGGGCACGAGGGAACAGGAAGATTGAGACAGGGAAAGAATGGAGGAGAACAAGAAAAGAGACACCATAATAGAGGGAGCCATTATAGATTTAAGGAGAAATCTGGCACTAGGGAAATGCCCAGTGATCTACAACGATGACCCCAACTAACAATCTAAGCAATAGTGGAGAGGCTACCTTAAATGCCCTTCCCCAATAGTGAGATTGATGACTACCTTATATGTCATCCTAGAGCCTTCATCCAGTAGCTGATGGAAACAGAAGCAGACACCCACAGCTAAACACTGAGCCGAACCCCTGGAATCCAATTATAGAGAGGGAGGAGTGATGAGCAAAGGGGTCAAGACCAGGCTGGAGAAACCCACAGAAACAGCTGATCTGAACAAGGGAAGCTCATGGACCCCAGTCTGTTAGCTGGGAAACCAGCATCGGGCCGACCCAGACCCCCTGAACGTGGGTGTTAGTTAGGAGGACTGGGCAGTCTATGGAGCCTCTGGTAGTGGATCAGTACTTATCCCTAGTATAGGAATGGACTTTGGGAGCTCATCCCACATAGAGAGATACTCCCTCAGCCTAGGCCCTGCCCCAAATGATAGGACAGACTTTGAAGACTCTGTATAGAAGGCCTCACCCTCCCTGGGGAGCAGAAAAGGGATGGAATGGGGTTTGGTGGCAGTGATAGGATGGGAGAGTGAGGGAACTCAGATTGACATGTAAAACAGTCTTGTTTCAAATTTAAATAAAAACAGAGAGAAAAAAGAAAGAAAAATGAAAACATTTCAAAATGTATTCATTGAGAATTTCATTCATGTGTACAACGCCTTTTGGTTATATTCATCCTCCCTATCCCTGCATCTCCTCCCAAACCCCCACCCCTCCAATGCTTGTTTGTTTTTACATTTTTTCTCTGATAGAATCCTGATTGCAGCTTCCCCTCCCTCCACCCCTCTCAGTCACCCCACCTCCTCTGTCCCCCCAGAAAAGAGCCCGCCTCCCAGGGACATCAATGGAACACAGCTCAACAAGATACAGTAGGAGCAGGCACAAAACCTCACATCAAGGCTGGGAGAGGTAACTCAGGAGGGAAGGGGTTCCCAAAGCTGTGAAAAAATCAGAGACACTGCTGTTCCCACTGTCACCAAGCCAAGAAACTGGAGACACATGCAGAGGACCCAGCATAGACACAGGCGGGCTCCGTGTCTGCCCCTTAGTCTCTGAGTCCCCAGAGCCTGGCTCAGCTGACTCCACGGGCTTTGCTCTCCAGGCTTCCCTGACCTCTCTGCTCCCACAATTCCTCCTCCCCATCTTACAGGGGGTCCCCAAGCTCAGAGAGGGACCTGATGGAGACTTCCAGTTTGGGCTCTCTCTGCCCAGTGTTTGGCTGTGGGTCTTAGCATCCATTCCCATCCCTCCTCCCCCTGCCCAGTCCATCAGCAAAACATATTCTATTTCCGCCTCCCAGGGAGATCCATTTGTCCCTGCTTGAGCCTTCCATGTTACTTAGCCTCTCTGGGTCTGTGGATTGTAGCGTGGTTATAACTTGCTTAGCAGCTATGTCCTCTTATAAGTGAGTACATACCGTGTTTGTCTTTGTGGGTCTGGGTTACCTCTGTTAGGATGCTCTTTCTAGCTCCATCCATTTGCTGGCAAATTTTATGATGTCATTTTTTTTTTTTAAAAAAAGTTTAATTTAATTTATTTATTTAAGCTGTGGAGTAACATTCCATTGTATAAATGTACCACATTTTCTTTATTCATTCTTTGATTGAACGACATCTAGGTGCTTTCCAGTTTCTGACTATTATGAATAATATGAAGACCTTTATGAACATAGCTGAACAAGTGACCTTGTGGTAGAGTGGAGAGTCCTTTGGGTATGTGCCCAAGAATGATATAGCTGAGTCTTGAGGAGCCGCCATACAGATTTCCACGGTGGCTGTACGAGTTTGCAGTGGAGGAGGGTTCCCCTTGCTGCACATCCTCTCCAGCATGAGCTGTTACTTGTGCTATCAATCTTAGCCTCTCTGACAGGTGTAAGATGGAATCTCGAAGTACTTTTGATTTGCATTTCCCTCGTGGCTAAGGATGTGCTGAATGTCTCTTTAAAGTGTCTCACAGCTGTTTGAAATTCCTCTGTTGAGAATTCCGTTTAGATCTGTACCTCACTTCTTTTTCAAAAATAATTGATTTAACTTTATTTTACGTGCGTTGGTATAAAGGTGTCAGATCCCCTGGAACTGGAGTTACAGACAGTTGTGAGCTGCCGTGTGGATGCTCGGAACTGAACCGGGTCCTCTGGAAGAGCAGTCAGGCTCTTCTGTGCTGAGCCATCTCTGAAGGCTCCATTTCTTAATTGGATCATTTGGTTTGATGTCTGCTTTCTTGCGTTCTTCATATGTTTTGGAAATTAGCCTTCTATTCAATATGGAGTTGGTGACCATCCTTTCCCATTCTGTAGGTTGCAGCCTTTCCTACTGATTTTAGTGCCCGTGCTATCAAGATTCTGCCCAGGACGCCATCTCCTGTGGCCAGGACGCCATCTCCTGTGCCAACGCATCCAAGGCTGCCCCCACTCCCTCATCTATCAGTTTCAGTGAAATTGGTTTCATGTTGAAGTCTTTGATCCACTTGGATTTGAGTTTTGTGCAGGCTGATAGATGTGGACCTATTTGCATTCTTCTATATGTAGACATCCAGTTAGACCAGCACCATTTGTGGAAGATTATTTCTTTTTTTCTATTGGATTTCTGGCGTCTTCATCAAAAATCAGGTGTCTATAGGTGCGTGGATTGACATCTGTGTCTTCAATTCAATTCCATTGATCAACCTGTCTGTTCATGCCAATACCATTCGGTTTTTATAACTGTAGCTCTGTAGTACAGCTTGGAATCAGGGATGGTAATACCTCTGGAAGTTCTATTATTATTCAGGATTTCTATTTTAACTATCCTATTTTTCCACATACAGTTGTGTTTTGTCCTTTCAATAACTAAAGGACAATTGTGTTAGAATTTTGATGGGGATTGCCTTGAATCTAGAAAGCTTTAGTAGGGTGGCCATTTTTACTATGTTAATTCTACTAATACATGAGCATCGGAGATCTTTCCAGTCTCTGATATCTTCATATCTTCTTCAGTTTCTTGCTTCAAATCCTTGATGTTTTGTCATACAAAATTTTCACTTGCTTAGTTAGAGTTACACCAAGATATTTTATATTATTTGTGACTAATGTGAAGGGTGTTATTTTCCTGATTTCCTTCTCAGTCTGGTCTGCCATTTGTATATAAAAGAACTACTATTTTTTTCCTTTTAGTTCATCTTGTATCCAGTCACTTCACTGAAGGTATATATTATCTGTAGGAATTCCCTGGTAGAATCTTTGGGGTCCCTTATATCATATTATCTGTAGATAGCGATATTTTGACTTCTTCCTTTTCAATTTGTATCCACTTTATCTCCTTTTGTTGTCTTACTGCTTCAGCGAGAACTTCAAGTACTATATTGAATAAATATGGAGAGAGTGGACAGCCCGGTCTTGTTCCTGATTTTAGTGGAGTTGCTTTACGTTTCTCTCCATTTAATTGGATGTTGGCTATGGGCCACCATAGGTATGTTCACTCTATCCCTAATCTCTCCAGGACTTTTATTATGAAGGGGTGTTGCAGTCTGTCAAAGGATTTTTGGGTATCTAATGAGATGATCAAATGTTTTCTTTTCTTTCAGTTTCTTTACATGATGGCGTACATTGGCTGATTTTCATGTGTCGAACCATCCCTGCATCTCTGGGATGAAGCCTACTCCTTTAGCGTGGGTGATCTTTTTGATGTGTTCTTGGATTTGGTTTTTGAGTACTTTATTGAACATTTTGCATCAATGATTATAAGGGAAATTGGTCTGTAATTCTCTTTGTTAAACTTTCATGTGGTTTGGGTATCAGGGTGACTGTAGCCTCTACAATTAATTTTGCAATGTTCCTTTTGTTTGTATTTTGAGGAGCATTTGAGTTAGCTCTTCTTTGAACGTCTGGTGTAATTCTGTGCTGAAACTGCCTGGCTCTGTTTTTGTTTGTTTGTTGTGTTGTAGGAGCCATCATTGCTCACATCTTATAAACAGAGAAACAGGCACAAGAAGAGCCACTGTCTCCCACACTGGAGCCTAATCCTACTCCATCACCTTCAAATGCATATATGGCAAGGGTCAGAATCGGCCTGGAAACTGGGTGTGAATTTTTTAAGTAGAATCTCCATACATGAGAGTTTACTCATATGTTAAAGAGAATTTTCCTATTATAGGCAGTCTTTAACTTTATCTTAAAATGTGCAACTTTTTTTCTTTTGTTTTTTGTGTTTTGAGACAGGGTTTCTCTGTAGTTTTGGAGCCTGTCTTGGAACTAACTTTGTAGACCAGGCTGGCCTTGAACTCACAGAGATCCACCTGCCTCTGCCTTCCGAATGCTAGGATTTTCTGTGAGACTTTTAATGACTGCTTTTATTTCTTTGGGGATTTTAGGTCTATATAAATTGTCTGATCTTGATTTGACTTTGGTAAGTGATATCTACTGAGAAAATTATCCATTTCTTTTTAGATTTTCCAATTTTGTGGAGTATGGGTTTTCAAAGCATAACCTAATGATTCTCTGGATTTCCTCAGTGTCTGTTGTTATGTCCCTCTTTGTCATTTCTGATCTTGTTAATTTGCATGTTCTCTCTCTGCCTTTTTGTTAGTTTGGATAAGGTTTTGTCTAACTTGTTGGTTTTCTCAATGAACCAACTCTGATTCTTTGATTCTTTGTTTCTATTTTATTAATCTCATCCTTGAGTTTGATGTTTCTTACAGACTACTCCTCTTGGGTGTGACTGCTTCTGTTTGTTCTAGAGCTTTCGGGTATGATGCTGAGTCACTAGAATGAGATCTCCCCGTTTCTTAAAAATGTAGACAAATTCATGAGTGCAGTGGCCATGCCATGCCTAGAAGACACCGTTTCTTGACACTTCTCCCCATTTTCTGATTTGCCCTGAATTCAAACCCACAGACTTTAAGTAAAGCCAGACATGGTAGCATTTTCATATTCTAGCACTCCTGGTGGGATGAGAGACAGAACAAACAGTCCACAGACACTCATTGGCCAGCAACACAGAGGAGGAGACGTAGTCTCAAACAAGGTGGAAGATGAGGATTGATACCCGAGGCTGTCCTCGACGCCACAAGAGCCCTGCCATGTACCCTGCTGCATCACACACAGAGGCACGCTCACTCATCCCCCCACTGTATAACAGGAGAAGGGGTACATCTCAGAAATGATGCTCTTGTCTAAGGCATGTGAGACCTGGATTCCATCTGTAGCAGCATCAAAGACAGGCAAGAGAAAAGCAAGAAAATCACAGACCAAAAACTTACACATCTTATGCCAGCTGGCGGTGCTGCATGCCTTTAATCCTAGCACTCGGAAGGCAGAGGTAAGTGGATCTCTGTGAGTTCGAGGCTAGCCTGGTCTACAAAGCTAGTTCCAAGACAGGCTCCAAAGCTACAGAGAAACCCTGTCTCAAAAAACAGAACAAAAAACAAAACAAAACAAGTTACACATTTTGAGATAAAGTTAAAGACTGCCTATAATAGGAAAATTCTCTTTAACATATGAGTAAAAATCTCATGTATGAAGATTCTACTTAAAAAATTCACACCCAGTTTCCAGGCCGATTCTGACCCTTGCCATATATGCATTTGAAGGTGATAGAGTAGGGTTAGTCTCCGGTGTGGGAGACAGTGGCTCTTCTTGTGCCTCAGTTTCTCTGTTTATAAGATGTGAGCAATGATGGCTCCTACAACACAGGCTTGACACAGGATCTAACAAATTAACAGCATGGAGAACGGAGTGTTGTGGTTATAATGCCGCTTTTATTGATTGATATTTTTGAGGGGACCAGGGGAAAGCAGAGCATCCAGGACCTCACACAAGCCAGGCAGATGTTTTACACCCAGCCACACACCCATGTCTCACTGGGGGATTTTTGGCAGGAACTTGAACCCCTGCCATTCACTGGGTGATGAGTCACACCTCAGGCTCTCATTGGGGGATCCCGGGCAGGAACTGTAGCGGTGAATTGCGTCCTCACCCCTCTTTTTTCACTTTTATCTGGGCACAGGGTTGCACTAAATTGTTCATACTGGACTTACGTTTTCTGTTGTCCTGGCAGAATGGCCTGAGTAGGAAGAGTGTGGTAGTTTCAGAGAGAATGGTACCCATAGGCTCATATATTTGAGTGCCTGGTCCTCAGTGTAACTGTTTTGGGAAGGATTAGGAGGTGTGGCCTTTCGGAAGAGCTGTGTCAAAGCGGGTGGGTCTTTGAGGTTCACTCAGGCCAGGCCCAGGCTCACTCTCTCTGCCTCCATCTTGCTGATGAAGACGTGCATCCTCAGCCGCTTCTGCTCCAGCACCATGTCTGCCCGCCTCCCACCGTGCTCCCCGCCATGGTGGTCATTGAGTCATCGCGTCAAACTGTAGGTAATCTCACAGGTAAACAGGGGACTGGAGAGCCCACTCAGGGAGCTGAAGTGTTAAGACTGTATTTATAGAGCGTCGGTTGAGCCTGCCTGGCGGTCACAATTTCATCCTCCCATTCCCCATTGTGACTTGTCTATAAAATCGGTATCTCTTTGATTCTTAGGGCGAAGCTCTAGCAGAGGGCTTGCCCGACAGGTACAAAGTCCCATGTTCACCCCCAGTGTGACGGTTTGAATAGGCACGGCCCCCACAGACTCATGTGCTTGGATGCTTGCCCATAGGGAGTGGCACTTAGACAGAGCGGCCTTATTGGAGGAAGTGTGTCACGGTGCCAGAGGGCTTTGAGCTCTCCGCTGCTTCACTTCCTGCTGCCTGTGGATCCAGATGTAGAGCTCTCAGCTGCTTGTCCAGCACCGTGCTTGCCTGCACGCTGCTTTGCTCCCTGCCAAAGTGATGATGATGGTGGAAACCTCTGAACTGTACGCCAGCTTTATTTAATGCTTCCCTTTATAAGAGTTGCTGTGGTCCTGGTGTCTCTTCGCAGCCATAGAAACCCTGACTGAGACAGAACCCAGCAGCACACATAAAACTGAGCATATAATGGTGCGTTTTTATAACCTAAGCACTTAGTAGGAGGAAGCAGGGGGATCAAAAGTCCAAGGCCATGTAAAGAGTTCAAGGCCAATCTGGACTACATGAGGCCTTTTCTCAAAAGCCAAAAACTTCCTAAGGTTCCAGCTGCCAGCCCTGAGCCTGTTCCGTTCTCTCAGAGTCAAACCCAGTTGGCCCCGCTGGCCTACAGTGACAGCATCATCTGCTGACTGATACCTCCAGCCACTTCCCGTTTCTCCTGCCTCAAATTCCACTGCCTAGTGTGGTCTCCGGAAGCTCTCACAGCTAGGCTTTCCCTTACCGCTCCTGCTACCCACCTGACCTCCACACCCACATCCCTGTCTTTAACCCTCCAGTCCTCCCCAGTTCCAACTCTTACTGATCTGCACCATTGCCAAAGCTCCACCCACACCCACGTACGGTCTTTTCCCTTTGGCTCCCTGCAGATGGGTACTCTCAGACTTTCCTATGACCTTCCGGAGAAAGCCGTCATCTCAGACACTGGTACCTAAAGTCCTTTATGACACTTTTCTCCCGTCACTCTTACCCTGCCATAATCTCACGATCCTCGAAATCGATTACGATTGCTCGTGCTTTGTTTGTTGGTCTGGTTTTCCTGGAACTGTGTAGACCTGGCTGGCCTTGAACCCACAGAGATCCACTTGCCTCTGTCTCCTGAGTGCTGGGATTAAAGGTGTGCGCCACACACTCGGCTTCACCTCCTTATTTTTGCTGCCACCGAAGTGACTAAGGTAATAAATGCCAGCTTGTCCTGACTCCATGTCTCTTTAGACTCTTCTCAGTCCTCTGTCCTCTTCCCTCACCAACAGTCATGTGCACCTGGGCATTACATCTGGAATTTCCATGACCCTGACCATGGTCCAGATGGTCTCACTAAAATAGTTACCATTTACACAAGGTAAACATTAATGAAAATAACCAAAAAAAAGACTTAAAATTAATTGTCATGCTGTGTCTGAGATTACTACTATGCACTGTCCAAAAAAAAAAAAAAAAATAGTTGCAAGGTTACTGTGACCCTCAGCTGATACGGATGCAATTGTGTTTGCTGCCTTTGAAAACACTGTTTTACATGGCAAATTCCAGAGCTATTCAGAGATACCCTGTCTCAAACCAACCAACCAACCAACCAACCACCCAACCACCCGGCAAATACAACCATACCAAACAACAACACTGTACCCTTGAACTTCAGCACCAAGGTCATTGTGAGGCACTAGCCCACTCTTGAGCTCTGACTAAAATAACGGACTCTAACTTTGTTGTGGTGGACTACAGGTTTCCCACCTATACTTCATTACTACAAGAAGAATTCGAGGAAGACTCTCTCTGAGGGGCCAGAGCAAGGCGGAGGAGCCCAGGGTGGCTGTCAAATCGGGTTGTGAAGCGGTGGGCAAAGCTTACCTGTAAGGAGCAGAGACGGGATAATGAAAAGCAGCATCTGTGTGCCTGCACTGGCACAGGTAAAGGACACTCTTCCCTGTTCTTACAGTAAGTGCTGTTAACCACGGGCATTTCTCCAGCCCCCGAATAGCCAATATCACAGACAGAAGATTTACACTATAACGGAAAACACTTCCCACAGTGCCCAGTGGGGCGGGATGTGTCCTGGGATGCAGAGATTGAGCAGAGGACATTTAGCCGTGATCTGTGCTCTGTGTCACTGCATTTATTAAGCATCAGTGTCATCAGTGGGCATCTGAAGGCTCTCAGGGTAGGGTAGATTCTCTGGGAGAATCTGCGGCAAGCCAGGGCAGGGGGAGTCGAAGGTCAAGAATTGCGTATCTCGTGTCAGAACTTGTTTTTTATGATGCTTTGGATCCATCTGGTATGGAAGCAAACATCAGTATAAACGCCTGGCTTCTTCTTTGATCCACAGGGCAAGTCACCCCATGAGACCAGACCTCGGAGATGATCGCCACACACCAAGGGGCCTCCAGAATCACCCTAGTGGGAGAGAGAAAATCAGAAACTCACACAGAAGGAGCAGGAGGGACAGGAGGAATGTGGGGTCGGACGGGAGCGTTAGAGATACTCAGAGATGGACGGAAAGACTGGTGTGGTGGTGCATGCCTGCCATCTCAGCTACTCAAGATGCGGAGGCAGGAGGATTGCAAGTTTAAGGCTAGCTTGTGCAATGTAGGAAGACCCTTTCTCAGAGTAAAAGAGGGACAGGGGTGTGGCTCACTGATCCAGCACTTGCTGGGCATGCGTAAGGACCTGGATTCAATTCCCAGTAAAAGACGGAGGAAGGTGGGGTGTTCAAGTTCCATAAAGGTGTAGGTGGGAGGGAGGGAGTTCAGATGAGCCATCCATCCCGGAGGAGGGAAGGTTCTTAAGGCCCAGGATGTTCTAAGGGGAGCTGAAACATTCCATCCCACAGCAAAGATCCTTAACGCTCAATAAACAAACAGCTCAAAAGTTTCAGGGATTCTCTGAAACCAACCAGATGCACTAGGCCCCTCCTTCTCCGAGCATAAATAAGCAGTAAGTACTACTAAGAGTCACTCTCAGACAAGATGGGCTGCCTGGAAGAGGCCCTGCCTGAGAGCTGAGAGCTGAGGAGACTCTCTCCAACCTGCTGAGCTGCCCGCAGGCTACACAGTATGCGCTCTGCTCTGCTGGGGTGAGCTGTCACCCATGCTGGGGTGAGCCATTTCTGTTCCTGTAAGGAACCCCAATAAATCTCACTGGTTCACCAAGCTGAAGTTTGGCGCCATTCTTTGGTTATTGGTTCCCTGTCTGGGGTGAGTAGATGCTTGTTCTCATCACTGTAGGAAGAGATCACAGGACAGAGAGACACAAGGTCCACAAAAGTAAAGGCTATCAGTGTTGAGAGGGGTTGAGGGAGAGGGAGGTGCAAAAATGCTAAGGCCAGCGGGAGAGATGGGGGAAGGCAGGGACTCAAGAGAAGGACGGAAACTTAGAGCTCTCTTCCCCTTGTTCCCAGGCCAGTCATGTCAAGTCACTATCGCACTTTCTAGGCCTCCTCGCCCCTCACCCTTGCTTTCTTCTGGTTGATTTCAGCCCTCCTTGGCCTAAAGTCATTCTGGCATAAGAGGGAGTGTGGGAGGAGAGGAGTTAGGGAAGCTCCAGGTAAGGCATTGTAGACTAGATGGGTGTGGTGGTGCTCGCCTGTCACCCAATACCCCAGAGGCCGACGCAGAAGGATTTCTGTGAGTCTGAAACAAGCCAAGGCTTACGATGAGTTCCAGAGGAGCCGGCTACAGGTTTGAGGGATGGACATAGAGTCCCTGTCTTTGCAGCTGGGATGCCCCCTCATCTGGAGCTCAGCTATCCCAAGTGGGCTTCATGGCTGCGCTCTGAGGAAGGGTGGCTCTTTGTAACATCTGTTTGGCTCTTGAGCCCCTCCAAATTGTCCAAAACTTCAACCAAGGTGACTATTCATTGGAACCGCTTTTTAAGTTTTCAAGCTCGCTAGATTCACCCACATTTGGTTAGCTATAGTAGGATATCTCTGGCTCTTGGCACCTCCCTCTGAACTTGCATCTGAAGTTCCTGTTTCTGCTTGGTGTCGTGTGCGTGTGTGTGTGTGTGTGTGTGTGTGTGTGTGTGTGTGTGTGTGTGTGTGTAGGTGAACATGTGAGAGTATATGTGCATGCAGGTATGTTCGTGTGCATGTGGAGGCCAGCAGTCACCTTTAGTTGTCCTTCCTCAGGAATCATCTGTGCTTTTTTTTGACACAAGGTCACTCATTGGCCCCAGTTCACCAATTAGGCTGCCTGGCCAGTGAACCCCAGGGATCTGCCTGCCTCTGCCTCCCAGATGACCAGCACATGCCATTTTGCCCTTCAACTCAGGTTCTTATTCTTGTGTGGCACATATTTCACTGGCTGAGTCATCTTTCTGCCCCAAGCCGCCTGTATCTCTATGTGTGTGCGTGTGTGAGATGAGCTGTCTTGTCCTCCGGCGCCGTCTGTCCTGCTCTCTTTCGGTCTGGGTCCCTGCCTCCCTGCCTCTGGTCCCTGGTTGATTCCGGTCTCTGCTCCCGTTCTCACCTGGCAGGAATCATTCCCTTCTTTCTCGTCGCCTGCGCACACCATGCTTCGGGTGATCTTACCGGGGTAGGCCCGCTCACACACCTCCCGGGATACCAGTTGGACATC
>JANBXA010000732.1:2680000-2695000 GCA_030556225.1 Cricetiscus sungorus
CTCTCAAGCCTTTGCTGTGTTATTTCTTCTTTTCCTCTGTCTTTTTGTGTCTCTGACTTTCTGCATCTCTATTTCTCCCCCTCTCTTTCACTCCCTGTCTCTGCGTGCTTGTTTTCGTCTGTCTTTCTTTCTGTGCATTTTGTCTGTCTATGTTTTTTTTTTTTTTTTTTTTTAACCTGTGTCTGTCCCTTTCTCCTTTCCTCCGGTTCTGTCTGGCTTTGTCTCTGTCTCTCCCTCTCACTTCTCTTCACCTCTCTCTCTATCCATCTCTTTTTTGTCTTTGTCCCTCTTGATTTCTCTGTTTCTCCCCGTGTCACTGTGTCTGTCTGTCTGTCTGTCTCCTGGACTCTACATATATTCTGCTTCCCTGCTGGCTCTTTCCCTGTTCTACTTGGGGAAATTGTGTGCACTTGGTGTGCAGGTATATTCCTGGGGTGTGAGAAGGGATGGCATGGTGTTGGGGGCAGCTAGTGAGGTACAAGAGGGTTGTAGACTCACTGATTAGATCTTGCATATACACAGACACACAGGTAGAGAGCATCTGGCATGCAGGCACAGGAGCAGCATCAAGGGAGATAAGCACGAGCACTGGAAAGTTGTGTCACCAACCAGGAGACTTACGGGAGGTGCCTTTGAACTTGGGTCTGAGAAGCAAGACTGGGGAAGAAGAAAGTGTGGGCTGCAAGGGAGGGGCTTATGGAGGACGGTGGAGGGTGGGGGGACCTAGGGGAGGACAGTGGAGGGTGGGGGGACCTGGGGAGGACGGTGGAGGGTGGGGGGACCTGGGGAGGACGGTGGAGGGTGGGGGGACCAGGGGAGGACGGTGGAGGGTGGGGGGACCTGGGGAGGATGGTGGAGGGTGGGGGCACCTGGGGAGGACGGTGGAAGGTGGGGGGACCTGGGGAAGGGTTGAGGATAAAGAGGGGAAATGGGGGCATCCTAGGAAACCATCAGGGAAGAGCAGCAGTAAGCATGAATAACGAACGTGCCCCTCGCGCTTGCTGGGCACGGCACCTCATGTGATCTTCTCCCGATCTGCTTGTGTCTCCAGTTCCCATCACCCTGGTTAGGCATGACTGGTACTTCACACTAGGTCTCTTCTGAACTTGTGTCCCACTATTTCCCCTGACACTGGGTCAGTTCCCCTCACACAGCCCGCTGGCCATCCAACACTGTTCCGTGCCTCCCTTCTGTGGGCCACTCCTCTCTGTTCCCGGGCCCTGGCCCCAGTTCCGATTGGCCCACCGAGCACTCTCTCCACTCTCTGGGTCTCTCCGCAGATTACAAGGTGGGACTCCCTGCGCTTTGCCTGCTTCTCACAAATCTGCCCTAACTCCTCATGCCTCTTGGGACAAGGCCCTACTCCTCAGCCAGAGAGGAGGATCTTCAGAATCTAGGGCCTGGGGGGCATGGCTCAGTTGTAGAGTCTCTTCCTGGATTCTCCAGCAAGGAGCTGGAAATAAGGCTCAGATGTAAAATGTCTGCCTGGAATGCCCTATCGAGGGGCTGGGGGCATGGCTTATTGTTAGAGGCCCTGCCCAGAATCCCCCATGAGGGGCTGGAGGTGTAGCTCAGATGTAGCGTATCTACACAGAATCCCCTAGTGAGGGATAAGCCAGTGGCTCAGGGGTAGAACATTTGCCTAGGTCCCCCAGTGATCGTCTGGGGGTGTGGCTCAGAGACTGAGAGCATGCCTAGCACGGCCAATTCCTCAGTTCTATTCTTAGGCATTGCCAAGGGGTGTTGTATGTTCTTACTGCAAAGAGCTGAAGTAATGGCTTTGTTACATGTTTGTTTGTTTGTTTGTTTTTCGAGACAGGGTTTCTCTGTGTAGCTTTGGAGCCTATCCTGGCACTCCCTTTGTAGCCTGCTTAACCATTCTACATTGTATTTGTACATTAATTAAAATCCCATAAGAATATGTCATTTCCATTTGTTCCTTGAAAGCCAATGTAATAAAGAAAGCAGCTAAAAAGATCCAACAGCAGTCAGTTGAGTTTGGTGAATAGGCCTGTCATCCCAGCTAGTCCAGAGGCTAAGGCAAGAATATTGCAAGTTCAAGCCCAGTCTAGGTCACAGAATGAGACCCCATCTTAAAAGGAAAGGAGGTTGGCATCACCCTCTGTGGCTCAGCGTAGACTTCGCATGAGCGAGGCCCTGGGTTCAAGCACTGGTATGATAAAATGAAACAGGAGTTTACTCAGTTCCTTTATATAACTCAAGACGTTAAAGGCACATACTGGGCGTGTGAAAGTTACCAATGGTCCATTTGCCTCGTGTCTTGGTATACAGCGTGCTTAGACTCTGATTGGTAGTTTACACTTACAACCCAACTCAGTGGGAACTCATCCTGTCCCTTCCAGCCTTGAAGGCCCATGAGCACCCGGCCACACACTGCTTGGAGCAGCCTGCTGTCTCTCTGGGCTTTGCAGACTACATTAAGTGACCGGGGTTGCTCCATACCTCATGGCCTTGGAGTCTCTGCTCCTGAAGTCCCCCTTTGCTTCCTGCTCCCTCCCCCCCCCGCCTCTCCCTGCCGACCACCTCTTCTCCCTTTGGCCTTGGCTGGAACATTGCCTCTTAGAACCAGTTTCCACTGGACACCATCCAACGCCACCTGTCGTGATTGGGTGAGTCATTCTCTTGTGTGGGCTTCCACAGGTGTCTCTTCCCAGGTGTTAACCCTGGACCAGAGCCATTTGTGACAGTGTCCATCCCCTTCACTGCATCTTGAGCTCCACGAGGGCACGGACTTTGCTGGCTCACGGCTGACTCAGGACATGTGGACCAATGACTACCATGACTTCATCACGTCCGCTCCTGTTGCAGATAGGAAAACTGAGGCACGAGATAGGGAAGTTCAGCGCTCAAGTATAAGCACGCAGGAAGTGACAGGTACGGCACTGGCACTCAGCTTCCAACACTGTGGAATTCCGTATGACCTGAGCCAAAACAGCAGCATTCCGACATGGAGGGTCTAATCTAACCAGCCCCAGCATATTATATTCTCACACGTATCCCGACACAGTGTATTCCAACATGGTATGTTCTAACGTTGTTCCAAAATGAAGTCTTTCAACACAGTGGTATTCCACATGGACATGTCCCAGTGCCCCGTGGTTCAGCCCATCTCTCTACAGTTCCCCAAAGATGACTGTATACTTCCTTACTACAATACAAGGTGAGCGGGCCCAGGAGGAAGGAGCTGCGAGGGAAAGGAGGGAGCATACGATCTGAGTTTCTCATGGCCTACTCATGCCCATTCCTGTCCCACTGCCTCCTCTTTGTTCCCGTGTTACTGGTGGGACTAGGACATCTTTAAAGAGACAATGAAGCCCTCTTGTCCATGCATCTGCCATGCTTGTCTCTGATCAGACCGTGCACGCTTAAGTGTCTGAATGTTTGTGTCTAAATTGACTTATTCAGCCGAAATCTTCAATAAAAAAATGCAAAGGAAATTTTATGGGAGTGAACAGGAAAAAACACACTGAGGACCAACTCTGGGTGCTTTGTGCTGTGTCTGATGCTGCTCCAGCAGTGCTTACATATGAAGTCATTTCATCTTTATGATGATGCCAAGAGGTGGGAGCTTGGCCCCCCGCTTAAAGGATGAAGAAACACAGATGGAGATGAAAGACAGCAGGGCAGTCAGTGGGCTGGAGTTGTAACTCCGTGTAAGAGCTTCTGCTTACCTGGGGGAGGAGAAAAAGGAAGAGAAGAGGGAGAGAGAGGGATGCGGAGGAAGGGGAGAGGGAGAGAGACAGTAGGAGAGGAAGGAGAAAGAAATGACAGGGAAGAAGAAGAAGAAGAGAAGAGGGAGGAGAAGAGGGGAAGAGAGATGGGAGAGCAGAGGAAAGAGGGGGCATTGGAGAGGAGAGGAGAGGCCAGGGGACAGAGGGGAGGAGACAGGGGGGATAGAGGAGGAGCAACGCACACAAGAGTGAATATTACTGGGAAAATTGGAGTTTCTATTTGGAATTCTTAGTCTTGTTAATAAAAGAATGTAAAAACTGACTTGGGGATAATTTTTATTAGAAATTAAAGGTATAGGGCATACATGAAATTATCAAAAACTTAATAAAATCTTTTCTTAAAAAAAAAAAAGACGGTGAAGGCAAGATGCCTAGTGGAGGGAGATGGAGAAGGGTGAGAGAAAGCTGTGATTTTTGCTGGGATGTTCAGCAATGGGGGTTGGCAAGCAGCAGCAAAGTGGAAGGGGTAGGGGCCTTCAGAGAAAAATGGAGAAATCTCTGAGTGTCAGGGAAAGTGTATCCGGCTTTGGCCAGTATCTGAAAGAAGATTGAAAAGTCACTGAGAAAAGTACGCAGGCAGCGCGGCCTCGTGTGTGGAGGAGGGCTTTGTGGGAAGGGTTAATTAATGATCTCATTAAGGGGGTAATTATTCCTCTCTTCACCTTAGCGTGCCTTCAGGTGAATCAGATTTCCTGTGAGGTGGACGCCTGACCAGGTGATTGACAGGTCCATCTGGATTAACTTTGAAGAGATAGCAGTCTATAGTAGCCTGTCATGTTCTAATCTTTGACGCAGATCATTGTCACGTCTCCACCCAGACCAGAGGTAGATTCCATTCGTTTGACCAGGAGGAAGTCATTCTCTCTTCATGGACTTCAGCAAAGACCCGATGTCTCTGCCTTTTCTTTTCCTTCCTTCCTTCCTTCCTTCCTTCCTTCCTTCCTTCCTTCCTTCCTTCCTCCCTTCCTTCCTTCCTTTTTCCTTCTTGTTCACAAACACTGGACATTTAATATCTACAAAGATGGCACGGCCCATGTCAGGCTTGTTTCCTGTTTAAGAGCATCTTGTATTATTCTCTGATAATTTCACACACACACAAGGTGTCTTGATTATACCCACCCCTTATTCTGCTCCCAGTCCCTCTGGACATCCCCCACTTTATCTCCTCTCTGCTTTCACGCCCTCTCTTTTCCCTTCTTCCTCCTTTTATTTTTGTGGGGTGTTGGGCTCCGCCTGTTGAGATGTTGGGGGTCTCGTTGACCGCACCGTACCCGTCTTTGCTCTCCTTTTACACAGGGGGCCATGCTTGCTGCATTCCTGAGTGCAATGGCACCAGAAGACCGTTCCACAGCGCTCTGCCCCATCCTCTTAACGCTTGTCTTGTGCATTCTTCCTCAGTGTTCTCGGAGCCTTGGAGGTACTGACGTAGCTGTCCCATTTAGGGCTGAACACTCAGCATCCACTTCAATCACATTGGCCAGGTCTGAGTCTCTGGCTGCAGAAAGAGGGTTCTCTGGTTAAGGTTGAGAGCAGCTCTAAGCTATGACAATATGGCCATTCAAGCTAAACAACAATAGCCCCTCCACCCCCTCACCCCCCACCCCCACCCAAGTCATGGGCTATTTATTGACCATGCTTACTGTAGCAGGCATGAATTCCTTCCCTCCTGTAGGTCAGGCCTCAAATCCAATCAAAAAGTGGCTGATCACCCCTATAAAACAGCACGTCACTAATACACCAGTCAGGGTACTTGTTGCTGATACCCACATTTTAATGGGTTCAAAGATGATATTTCTCTTTATAATGTTAACAGCTAAACGAGAGACGGAGTCCAAAGCCAGTCATGAGGGAAGCCCATCCTTGTTGGCCTCCAAGGCTGTTAAACCCTGTCTCTCTACCTAACAATAAAGAACAGGGAAGAGAAGCAAGAGGAGAGAGCTAGACAGACAGACAGACAGACAGACAGACAGACACACACACACACACACACACACACACACACACAGCAAATGATGGTAGGTGCCACAGCAGGTTTTTAATGCAAGAAGCCAAGTCCCAGAAGCTACTGATTTTAACTATAAGTCTACTGTCTGGTCAAAAAAACCAAAACCCTTTTCAAACAATCCAGCCTGAGTATGCACTTCCGTCTTTCTGTGTGTGGCCAGACTCACTCAGTGGCTCCGTGTGGCCAGACTCAGTGGCTCCGGCTGTGATAGATCCATTCTGACTCTGGGTTACTTGTTTTGTAAGGTTATGTTTTCTTTTATTTCTGAGTGGTGTGTGTGTGTGTGTGTGTGTGTGTGTGTGTGTGTGTGTGTGTGTGTGTGTGTGTGTGGACATGGGCTGTCTCTCATTGTCTAGAGATAAACAGACTGGCTGGCAAGTGAGGCCCCCATAGACTCTTTGTCTCCGATCTTTAGCAATACAGTGACAAGCATGCACACAGCCATGCACTGCATTGTATGCTGGCATTGGGGCCAAACTCAAATCTTCCACCACTATACCCACCGAGCCACCCCCAAAGCCCTGTCTCCACCGTTTTGAGACAGGGTCTAACTGTGTAGCTTTGACTAGCCTGGAACTGGCTGTGTAGACCAGGGTGACCTTACACTCATAGAGATCTTTCTGTTTCAGCCTCCCAGGTGCTGAGAGTAAAGATGTGCGCCACCACGCCAGACCCTTTAAAGCTTAGATTAGATGATGATTTGGGTAGTTTGAAGAGAGGAAAGACTGATGAAGCTCCATGGGGGTGGAGGGCCAGATTCCCTTGGTATGCCTTAAGCTAGACGCAGGCCTAGAGGAGGGCAGATCTGGACTGAAGCCTGGTGGAGGAAGGCCTGGGACTGGACTCCTGGGTCTGAGGGAGGAGGCTGGAGCCTAGGATTCTGGGTCTGAGGGAGGAGGCTGGGGTCTGTGCTGTGTGCTACCGTGTGCAGAGTGTCGTGGCTGCAGCATTTCTGGCTGGCTGCGAGCGGTCAGCGGAGACGGAAGGGAGAGCGTTGGGAAGAACCCAAATGATATTTGTGGGGAAGAAATTCTGAGAGAGAAACAGGAAGGACGGGCGGGAGGTGCAGGCCCTTGGCTGTACTGCATCTCTGTGTCAGCAGATTCTGAGGTGTCGCTGCCCAGAGAGGGAAGGCAGGCTGCCTAGGTGTGGCTCTGCTCTGAGTCACAAAGCACCCCTCCCTTCCAGAGCCCCCTAACCTTTTGGGAGAAGCGTGCTCACCACCATCTTCCTCGGGACCTCAGTTTCAGGATGCTCACCCTTAGATGACCCCCAGAGGACCTGAGTGTCCAGTCTTTGGCTCCCCCGCCCCTCTCTGTCACCTGAGAGAAATACAGACCCTTCTCATTTCTTCACCTTAGTGATGTACGCACTTACCCTCCGTTTTTTCTTTCCTCCCTCCCTCCATCTCTAGCTCCCCTTTTGACGTAAGGGGAAAAAAAAAAGTAGAGGGAAGCATTCCACCCACCAGGGCCAGGCTGGAAACAGGATACATGTCCTTAACAAGTGAATGTATTAAAGACATTTTATTTAGTTTTGTGAGCATGTGTGTAAGCAGGTACCACAGCGCATCTGGAGGGCCGAGGACGACGTGGAGGAGGCCGTTATCTCCTTCCACACTGCAGGCCCCAGAGATGGAACTCCAGCTCTGTCAGGCGGGCAGCAAGTGCCTTCTGCTGGCCCAACTCTCCTCAGGGATCTCACGCCTTTGCCACGGACGCTTCCAGCTTACCCTCCATTGTTTTCCAGGCCACGCGCACACACATGAACGTCACTTGGATTTTATTTTGTATGTTTCATTTGACACATGCAGCTCCTGTCACTTGTTACACTTCATACGCCAGTAAACATCACACAGTAACAGTCAGTCTTGCCTAAGGTTGAGCATTGCAACCGAGGCATTGTTTTTCAACCGTCACAATATTCTGAGAGAAACCAATCTATAGTCAAAAACTCGGGCACATACTAACAATTTCCATTCCTTTGCTCCCAACAACAAATAATGCAATTTTCTTTTGTTTGTTTTAAGAACTCTCTAGAATTGGAGGGCCTGAGTCAAAGGCAGTGGATGAAATTACCAGCCACTTTTCAAAAAAGGACGGTAGGAATTCCCAGCTCCGCTTCCGGCATCTTCCACCGCCTTGGGGTTTCTTAATCTTTTGGCTTGATTTGCTTGTAGGTCTCTGGGGCTCCGACTGGCGTATAAACTTGTTTTGTGTTGAGGCTTTGCTGTGCTTTGGAGGAAAGGTAAAGCCAGACAGGACTCGGCAGAGCTGTGGCGGGAGTCCTTACTCTATAAGCATGTCCTTGGAGGCTCCCAGCTTGACCCCTGACATTAGCGAAAGGTTTTCATGGTCTCTTGCAACCACCGGCTGTACTTGCAGACTTGGGTATAGACACCTGGGTCGTTGGGCTGGCCACAAGGGTAGGTTCCCCAGGACACCAGGCCTTGAAGAGTGTTGTTGCAAACCAAGGGTCCCCCTGAGTCACCCTATGGAGAACAGGAGTGGTTACTTTTCGCTTCAGAGGAAGGCTCTGTGGCCCCTAGATCAGTCACCCTCTAGTTCAGTCCTTGTCCTGATAAACTGTATCAACTTCACCCTGGCTAAAGAGCAACACGCATTGCCTTTGGGAACCAATGGGGGAGGGGGAATTCATACTGTCATGGTGATGCTCTGGGTTCCATTAGAGCCTCTTGGCAGGAAAGGGTGGGACTTCCTGGGATTCAAGTCCCAGGACTTACGGATAAAGTCTATTTATTAGGGCTGGTGAGAATCTCTGGGGGTTGGGCAGGTGTCCCCTTGGCTGTCAGGAAGAGGGGTGCCCTGGTTCTCAGGGACAGGAGCGTGTTTCCCACCAGTGAGGCTTTCAACACACCACGTGACATCTGTCCTGTGAGCTGGGGGAGGCGAGGAGGAGGAGGAGGAGCAGGAGCGAAAGAGGAGGGAGAAAGAAAGGAGGGGAAAAGGGGAGAGCAGGGCAGAGGGGGAGACAAGAGACAGAAGCCAGTCCAAGACAGAGCCAGCAGAAAGAGAAAGGAGCAAGACCAAACTAGACGTAAAAAGAAAGAGGTGGGAACTGTCCAAAGACAAGCTGCTGATGTGAGAAGAGACGAGTGGAGTGGGAAGGCTCCATCCTTTCCCCAGGACCAGGTCTGCATCTGGCAGAAAATGTCAGGGGTCATCACAAAACAGGAGTTAAAAGTCAAGTGGACACTAGTCACCAGCACTCCAGGTCAGGAGTTCAAATCCTGCCTCAGCTACAGAGGGAGTTAAAGACAGGGCTGCATAACACTTTGTCTCAAAAACAGAGCAGGGCTGGAGAGATGATTCAGTGGTTAAGAGCGTTGTCTGCTTTTGTAGAGGACAGAGGGCAGGTTCAGTACCCAGCACCCACACGGTAGCTCACAACTCCCTGTAACTCAAGTTCCAGGGGGTTGACACCTCCTTCTGGCCTCTTTAGTCACCAGGCACGCATGCAGTATACTTACATACATGCATACCAAACATTCATATGCATAAAACATTTAAAATAAACCTTGGAGACGGAATTTGACAAGGGATGTTCAGCCCAGCATACCGTTCACCCTTGGGAGGCTGAGGCACAGGCATTGCTTTCAGTTTGAGATCAGCCTTGGCGACATAGTTCTAGGTTAGCTTTGGCTACATCGTTTCAGGCTAACCTGGCCTACAGAGTGAGTTCCAGACCAGCTTGGGCCACAGAGGAAGACTGTCTCAAAAATGCAAA
This sequence comes from Cricetiscus sungorus, assembly GCA_030556225.1. Taxonomy (NCBI): domain Eukaryota; kingdom Metazoa; phylum Chordata; class Mammalia; order Rodentia; family Cricetidae; genus Cricetiscus; species Cricetiscus sungorus. Next base: position 2,689,505 of record JANBXA010000732.1, read on the forward strand.
ACTAAAATGATATCAAGCACCAAGTTTTGAAGCTTCTGCAAGGTTTGGGCAGGGAGTAGGGGCGGCTCACTCACATTCCTACATCTCCATCTCTGTACCTCTCAGCTCCACCAGACTACTGGCTTGTGTCCAGTTCATTCCATGCATGAACTGTGGCTGTTGACCAGTATGAATCAAGAGAGCTGAGGGGTGGGGCCTGGGACGAGGCCAGGACAGCGTGGGACAACAGAACGGGGCTGGGGGAGGGGCAGAGAAGACTCACATTGCAGGTGTTGGTCTTGGAGTCAGGAATGCCAGCGCACAGCATGGTTTTCCCCAGCAGGTCCTTGTACACCTTCTTGCAGTCCTTGGAGGAGATGAGCTTCACATCCGAGCACATCAGGTCGGAGGGGAAGGTCACTGTGAGGAGGGGAGGACGAGGGCCTCAGCTAGCACCGTGTAAGCGGCTGGGTCGGGGCAGGGATCCAAGGGAAGGGGGCTGGGATCTGGAGCCCTGGGGAGGAGGCTGGGGATTCCCGCCCGCAGGCAGCCTTACCGTCTGGGCTGGTTGTGGTACCCCATCCAGAGACAGTGCAGGATGTCCCTGGGGGTTCACACTGGGATGGAAGCTGGACTTTCTGCACGCTGGATGACATCTTGACAGGCTTATCCATCCTCACAAGCATGATGTCGTTGACGTGGGTCTTTGTGGAGTAGCCAGGGTGTCGGAATGACCTGGTGGCCTTGATCTTCTGGGCATTCTGATCCCCTATCTTATCGCTGCCCAGATGCACAGTGTACTCCCTGGGAAAAGAAAGTGACACTCAGAGGGGTGGGGGAGGGGGAGGGGGAGGAGACGGAGAGGGGAAGGGGAAGAGGGGGAGGGGAGGGGGAGGGGGAGGAGGACCTAGAGAGGACACCCCCCCCAGTCTTGCAGCACCTACCGCATTTTGCAGTGGGCTGCTGTAAGCACCCAGCGTTCGCTGACCAGCACCCCCCCACAGTGGAGCTGATCGCCTCTGAGCAGGGCCACCTGCCATGGGTGCGAACCCTTTTCACATGGGTAGCCGTCTATGATTCTGTCTCCATTTCTGTCACCGTGATCTGGATAGAGACAGGCACATATGGGCATCCAGCATCAGGGGGAGACAGACAGACAGACAGACAGCAGGGATTCATAGAGTAGAGATGATTCTGTAAGGCTCCGGGATGAAGACTGAGGACTGGACGGGGGGATGGCTCAGAGGAGGTGAGAGTGGGTAGGGAGAGGCATGGGACCACTCAGAGAGCCCCCACGACCATGCCCTGTAGGGACCCCACAGGTCTGTCTGATGGGGAAGAGAACGCCAACAGGGCCACAGTCACTGGGTCAGCGCACCTCTGGGGAGAGCTATCTGGGGGAGGGGACACAGGGTAAGCTCTCACCTCCTCGTCCAGCAGTTTCCAGGGCTAAGGACAGCAACACAGTTAGCAGGGGAGGGAGCCAGATTCCCACCATGGCGTCAGTAGCTCAGGGGCAGCCAGATGAGGAAGCGGAATGTTGGCAGAGCTAAAATTGTTGAGACTGAGACTCTAAGATACAGCCCTACCCCTCCTCCCTAGAAGCCGGGAGTCTCTCTAGGATTCACAAATCTACACAGAGCTCTCCTCCCTCAGACCCTGGGGTTCAGACAGCAGCCTTCTCCTCCCCAGATCTGAAAGTCCAGATGCCCTCCTCCCTCAGACCCTGGGACTCAGACTCAAGCCCTCCTGCTCAGCCCCTCTCCCTAGACAGCACCTGAGCTCCTCTCCGGCCATCCTGAGCATGGATCCACCCTGTGCTGCCCAGAGCTTCCTGTCTAGGTCCCTGGAGCCCCAGGACACTGGGCGGTTTGTGCACACCCCTACTGAAAATCCCTCTCACCTGGGAGAGTCTCACTTGGTGAGGCTCTGTCCTGGGTCAGGAGCCCAGTGCCTTCAGCCTTCTGTGGGGCTGGTCCTTTTATACCGCCCCTGCCCCCGCACCGCCTCCAGCACCCTGGGGCACAGGTGGGGCCATCTCTGGGTGTCTTCCCTCTGCTTTGAGTTTAGGGTTATCTGAAATCCCCGAGGCAGCACTAGCAGTAGATACCACAGATCTCTCCCTCCACCCTCTCGGTACTGTGGCCGGCCGGGCTGGCAGGGCGGCTCCCGAACAGCCACCCCCGCACATTCTGACTCCGCCGGGGTCGTTCCCTGGAGCAGAATTCCAGAGGTGCAGAGAGCAGGGGTGTATTCAGTTTGGAGCCTTACAAAAATCATTTTCTAACTCTCTCAGGGTGGCCCAGCCCCCATGCCGTGATTGTGACCAATGTGTTGGAACTCGTGCCTGCTGGATCTAGTCCTGTCTTGGAGGCTGAACTCATTGCCAGCCCAAACAGACATAAAATTTAAAAGACGATTCCACACCCAACACCAGCAGGGAGCTTACGAATGCCCGTCTAATCTCTGTCTTCTTGTTCATTTTAAAAAAATTAAATTACATTAATAATGTAAAAATAATGTAAAAGTCATGGTGTAAAATTAAATTACGTTGATAAATTATTGTCTGTGTGCATGCATGCCATGGTTTGCATGTGGAGATCAGAGGACAGCTTTGGGGATTTGTCTCCTTCCATGTGGGGTCTGGGGCAAGCACCTGTACTCACTGAGCCATCTTGCCAGCGGTCACATTGATTTTTAATCATTATACATAGGTCTCTCCACATACTCCACATTTATAACAAAAATGTAAATATCAAACATTACCTAATAGAATCTACACCCCACCCCCACCCCATCCCACCCCCAACAGTTTTCCTTATCTCCATTCTTTTTTCATAAGATTCCACTCTTCCTTCCTTTGCGGGGAGAGGATTGGGAATTAAACCCAGAACCTTGCACATAAGTATGCAGGGCTCTACCCCTGAGCCACACCCCAGCCCCTCACTGGGGGATTCTAGGCAGGGGCTCCACCCCTGAGCCACGCCCCAGCCCCTCACTGGGGGATTCTTATGGTCTAGAAGAAACACTGGAAGGCAGATGTGGTACCACATGGCTGTCATTTCAGCACTCACAAGGTGGCAGCAAGAACATTGGGAGTTCAAGGTTGTCTTTGGTTATGCAAGTGGGCACAGAGGACCACACCAGATACTGTCTCTCAAAAATAAAGAGGGTGGCTCGGCTTTCATCCTGCCTGCTGGTGTTCCTCTTCTGGGTGCCAATGCCGAGACTGTAGCAACTTTATTAGGACCATGAAGAGAAGTGGGGATGGGCCAGGCCAACATACTGTGGGTGACCTGAGGAGATCTTCTGGGTTTCCAGTGATTTCTGAGTCAGTGAACACATCAGTGTCATGTCTTCCTCTCCTGACCCTTCCAAGCATCCTTCTGGGTTATAACGATTCAGTCCTGACAGACACATTCATCCTTCCTGATGCCTTGGTGCTGATTATAAAGCCAACTCAAATACGGCTCTCAGCACGAAGCCCAATCCGGTTCCAGAGTCTTGTCCCTCTTCCCCCCTTTTTACATGTCACTCTACATGTCACTCCACAGCCCAGGCTTGGCTTGCACTTGTATTCTTCTTACCTGCCTTGCAAGTTTGAGATGCCACGTCTCTGAAGCCCTAGACCAACCCACAGGAGTCAATAAAAAGTATTTTTTTGGTTCACAGGTCCTCATCCCAAACCCTGTTTCAGGCCCAGTTCCTCAAACACTTGAAAGATCTGTATCGAGTGAGCATCAACCACATACCAGCATGTCGAGGACACAGAGATGCACACACTTGGATAGAGTCCCTTTTGTTTCAAGGTGTTGACTGACTTGTGTAAAACCAGTAATCAAATAATCTATGATAAGGCTGGGGAGATGACTCAGTGGGATAGAATACTTGCTCTGCAAGCTTGAGGACCTGGGTTCAAATCCCCAGCGCCCACATAAAGCCAACCATGTATGCCTAAAACCCTATTATTGGGGGTAGGTGGGGTCAGGCAGATCACAAGAGATTGCTGGTCAGCCAGCCAAGGTGAATGGCAAACTTCCGGTTCATTGAGAGACCCAGTCTCAAGATGCTGAAGTGGAAAGTCTTAGAGGAAGCTACCTAACACCCTGCTCTAGCCTCCTCAGCATGTGTGTGGGTACATGCACCTACATACCCACGTGCATGCAGACAGACAGATGTGAAGTAGCAGAATATATAAAGTTGTATTAGTTACTTATTTATTCTTGTGACAAAACGTCACAACCAAGGTGGCTTATGGAGGAGTCTATTTTGGCTTATCATTCCAGAGAGTTGGCATCCATAATTACCGGTAGCAGCCATGGCAACTGGAGCAGGAAGCTAAGAGCTATGTCCCTAGCCACTCACTGAAGGAGGAGCCGAGGCAGAAGCTCTACCACCGAGCCACACCGAGACCCTTACGGGGGGATTCTAGGCAGGAGCTCTACTGTTGAACTGCATTTTTGAGACCATCGCTTACTCTGCTCCTCCAGTCTGAACTTGAACTTACTCTGTAGCTGAATGTCTGATCCTCCTGCCACAGCCTCTGGTGGCTGCAATGACCACCTGTTCCCCTTCCTTTCAAACTAACTGTAAAATGATTTCTGTCATGTTGTCCTGACACAAGCACCATGGTAACTAGGTTCAAACAAAGTTACTAAGGCTCAAGACACTCCCACCCATTCCCAAGTCAGGACGCAGAATGCAGACCCCCATCATGGGACTTTGGGCGTGTTAGTTTTCCCAACTTGGACTCCCAACTCAAGCATCAGGAGAGCCCTGGAAACACTGCGTAAACCAGGCGTGGTGCTTCCGGACTGTAATCCCAGTGACTGAGGTAGGAAGCTGGAAGACTGAGAGTGCAGGTCAATCGTGACTGCAAGGGTAGTTTGAGTCTAGCTGAGCGACACTGTTGCAAAGCGGCCAGGGGAGTGAGGAAAAGAAGCTCTGGTTTTCGAAAGATTTGTTGTTTATTTTGAAATCCCTAGATGTTACTGTGCATGTCTGTCATTCTATTAATCTTCATGAGTAAAGCTGGTTTTATGACTAAACACTGTTCCCCGGGAGCAGGTGAAACGTGTGTGTGGTGTTCACTGTTTTCTTTAACTGCCAGCCCACATCAGCTGGAGGTGCTTAAATAAATACTATTTTGCAAAACATCTGGCACCCACAGAGCCACCTCCTTGACACTCAGTGCTGCTGAGCCATTCTGCCTCGGGGCGTGGCAGAAAAGAACGTGGCCTCACAGGTCAATCAAACGCGGAGTTGTTCACCCTGTGACTTGAGGTGACGGACTTCCCTCTGCGGAGTCTCACAGCCCTTCCTTCTCTAAAGTGGGAGAGAATGAAGCACGCTGGCAGGGTTACCTAAAGGTGTGCATGAGAAACATGGGCACAAAGGAGGCTGAGCCCAACCAAGAGGGTTCTGTTTCTCGGCAACCTACAGAATATGTGTCAGATGCTTCTTAGACCTTGCAGCTGATTATTAAAAAGGCTTTATTTAAGTGTAGTGTGCACATCT
>JANBXA010000732.1:2702500-2740000 GCA_030556225.1 Cricetiscus sungorus
TCTGTTAGCAAGGTGTAACCCGTTCCTCTCTTCTCCCCCTCCTCCCCAAACGCAGGCCAAAATACAGTCAGGAGTCAGCCAAAGGTGACCTTTATTGCCACCTCCATCACCAGCATCAGTCCCTGTTGTTCATGGTCTTGTGGATCCAGTCAGTGTAACGGCAGATGCTGGTGTAGACACCGGGCTTTTCAGGTTTCCCACAGGGGTCTGAGCCCCAGGATGTGATTCCTTGGAGCACGCCATTGCACACCAGAGGACCTCCCGAGTCACCCTGCACAGGGGCAGAGATGCATTTGCCTCAGAAGGCCCATAGTTCCCCCCCCTTCTGCACCCAGCATTTAAAATTTTGGATTATATTTTATTATCTAATGAGGTGCATGGAGGTCACAGGTCGGCTGGGTTCTGGGGACCAAGGGCAGGCTGTTGGGCTTGAGTATCCAGTTCCTCTACGTGCTGAAGCACCCTGCACTGAACCCCTCAGCATTTGTCTTGAGATGTAGTCTCCTGTAGAGACTGACCCTGAAGTTCTGATTCTCCTGCCTCCCCCTCCCAAGCACTGGGATGGTGGGTGTGTACACCACACCCAGTTTCTGCAGTGTTGGGGGTGGAACCCGGTTTGTGTGTGGTAGGCAAACACTCTCCCGAGAGCCACATCTCTTGGCCCTCTAGCCTGTTCTTCGGCATGGAGGAGTGGTTGGTTCCTTATAGCAACTGGAATGAGATGTGGTGGTCCAGAGGGAGAAGGTGGCGTTTCCAACGCACAGAAGAGAGGTCTAAGGATGACGGCCAAATTCCTGACTAACGAGGAGAGAGTCAAGTGTGCAAAGTCTAATTAATCGAGGAGACGCCAGGCTTTCAAACGGGGACTCAGCTAAAAACTCCAGTTGGGGAGCACAAAAGAAAGAGCAGGATCCTCACAGAGACGGAGGGAAGGGCACCTCCCTCAGGCACAGAACCCGGCCCTAAGGGGCAGTGGCGGGGGAGGGGATCTTTGTGGACAGAGCTCGGTCTCTAAGGCAGGCTGGGCCCTCAGTGATGGGAACAGCATCATTGTTGGCCAATGAAGAAGAAAGGTCTGCCTTTGATGCTAATCATAGTGATGCGGGTGGGACTTCCATGAAAGGGTCAAAGCCAGGGGAGTCCTGAGCACGCAGATGCAGTGCAGTTGACAGGAAAGAAACAAATCCCACGAGGGCAGGATGTGAGCGCGGGTACGGGGGAGCTGGAAGTCCCTAATTCTGCCCCCTGCTCATCTGGGAAGGCAATGTGGATCCCCAAGGACCAAATGACAGAAGGAAGCCTCCCTTGGGAACCCAGTGACAGAAACCAAACCAGTTAAGAGACCCACCGCTGGGAGCAAAGCCTTGCCTAAGCCTCAGCTTCAGGCTGTCCTCCATGCCCTCTGCCACATCTGCACAGTTCATTGTGTAGACAAAGACAGAGGATGCGACCAGAGGCTCCTGAGCCCTCTAACCCCAGCCCCGCTATGTGACCTCCTGGGAGTCGCGAGCTTTCTGTGAACTCCGCCAGGATGGCACAGCTTCTCTACGCACTAATTCCTTGGGTTCACCCCCACCCACACCAGACTGTGGGGGGGCTTCAGGTTACTTACCTGGCAAGTGTCAGCCCCGTTGCTGCTGCCAGCACAGACCATGCCCTCGGTGACCTTCCCCGGGTAGGCCTTCTCACACTTGTTCTGGGAAAAGATTTCCACTTCCGCACAGTTGAGGGTGTCTGGAAAGTTCTCTGAGGAGGAAGGGGTGGGGAGAAACAGGAGCCTTTTTCCTCCGTACCATCTGCACTGGACTCCCACAGGGCCCGCAGGGCCCGCAGGGCCCATGACTTCACACACCAGTGCCCCGTGTGCCTTTGCCATTTCTGGCAGCAATCCTCAAGTCTTACCCTTCGTTTCTTGCCTTTGGTCATATTTACGTCTAGCGGCAGGTGATGGAGGGGCAGTTTGGAATATCTCTCCGTGACACATCCTCTCCTCTCCTTACCTTTCTTGTCACTAGGCAACTAGGTCCTTAATTCCATCTCTAGTCTACTTTTCCCAAATATCATCTCTGCCTGGAAGCCCTTCCTGACCGTTCTAATTACGTACACCTGTCTGTCCACACCTCCGAGTGTGTGTACGGGGAAGGGGGCAGAGGGAGGGAGAGGGAGAAAGAGAGCAAGAGAGAAAGGAGATGGGGGAAGGAGGGAGAGGGAAGAGAGAGGGTGAGGGACAGAGAGGGAGAGAGGAGGAGAGGCGGGGCGAGAGAGTGCAAGCTGAGTTCGAGCTCGTGTGCATGCTAGGCAGGCACTGTATCATTGAGCTACATCCCCAATCCCTTTTCCTTAATTTTGTTTCTTTTCAGGGCAGTCTCATGCAGACAAAGTTGGCTTCCAACTCTCTGTGTGGCGGAGTGACCTTGAACTCCTGATCCTCTCTCTGGCCGCCACCATCCAAGTGCTGGGGTAACAAGTGTGCATGCCACATCACACTTTTTATTTTATTTATTTATTTTTTTATGTTATGGCCCTTATTAAACTGCTTAGACTGACACTGACCTTGAGATGCTGTGCCACCTGAGGACCTGTCGGGATTTTCTATCTGCTCACCCTTCACTACCGTTCACCAGAGCACTTGCCTCTGATACTCCGTTACGCGTGTTTGTCTTGTCTATCTCCTGACTAGGATGAGCTCCAGAAGGGACTTCTAGTTTGATCATGACATTATGGTTGTGCACGTGTTGACCTCAGTATCTTAGACATCCTGGCCGTTTAATACATGTTAATGGCTGACTGTGGGTGGATGTGTGGAGCCCCTGCCTAGAATTCCCGAGTGAGGGGCAGGGGGCGTGACTTCTAATACTGACAAAAAAAAAAATTTAATGACTGAAATTACAATTAACTTTGCTGCTAATCCCTTTTAAGAAGAAGACAAGGGAAAGATGCAGAATCTGTCTGCTCACAATCTCACACAACACTCACAAAAGTGCTTTGAAGGTGTCAGGATGCATTCATTCACGCATGCATGCAAGCAGGAACGTTTATCAAGCATTTCCAGGGTCTCTGGGAACTCCAAGCACCAAGAGCAGACGGATCCAGGAGTAGTGGCAGACACGTTTAATACCCAAACTTGGGAGGAGCCTCTCTGGTATTTTGAGGCCAGCCTGGTCTATATAATTCCAGGACAGCCAGAGCTGCATAACACAGAAAGCCTATCTCAAAACAAAACAGAACAGATTGGGGCTGGAGAGGTGCTCAGCAGCTAGGAGCACCCAGGTTCTATTCCCAGTGCCTACATGGTGATTTTAAACTATAACTCCAGCCCAGGACTTCTCTGGCCTCTGCAGGCGCTGCAGAACACAGATGAGTCTGGGAAAGATAGCTCAGAGAGTCAAGCCTCAAGCCCAACGGCCTGGCTTTGATCCTTGGCACATCGTGGTAGAAAGGAAGGAGAGAACTCTCACAGGGTGTCCCCTCCTGTCCTGTACATTGTGGGACACACACAAGCACACACACAATAAATGAAATGCAATAAAAGCGAAGAAAACAGAGCCCTCATGGAGTGTACTGCCAGTTGGATGCTGACTCCTAAACATCCTGGAGGGAAAGAGACGGGATGGAAAATGGCTCCCTGGGGCTGATGGGAAGATCCACCCAATTCCTCAGCATACATTTCCAAGCCACATGGCCTTGGCAGAAGTCAGGCGTGTCGGGACCTGATTACCGGCATGGCCAATTCCTGGAGGGCCCCATTGTCTCCCTGAGCTGAGCCCCACTTGTTCCCATTGTAAAGTTATGAGCTGAGGGATATTCCACATATGCCAAGGTCCCAGGGAGACTGGTGTTGGGCTCATGAGTAAGAAGGTAGTTTGGACCCCCTTGGATCATGGAGGCTGGGTGATGACGAAGGGTCTGGACCCCGAGGGACAGTAACGAAGGTCGGGGTCAGGCTAGAGCTTTGCCTGAGTCTACTAGGAAAGTTATTATATACAATGAAAGGGTGTACAACACGGTGAAGGAAAGGTTTTTTTCTTTTCCTTTCTTTAAATTCTACTTAACATTGATAACCTGTTTAACCTCTTTCCCATTATCTAGCATTCAAAGGTGGGCCCCGGGTGAATGAGTGCGTGATTGCGTGCGTGCGTTCAGCAGTTAACCAATGGTGTGATCCTCAAAGAGGATTCCTCCTTGTGCTTTGAGCCACCAATTCAGCCAGGCTATCTGGCCAGAGGGTCCTAAGGACCTGTCTGTCTGTCTGTCTGTCTGTCTGTCTGTCTGTCTGTCTAGCTCCCCAGTGCTGGGGAGGTGACACAGCAGGTGAAGGTGCTTGCTGCCAAGCCTCACAACCCGAGTTCCATTCCTAGGACCTTTGCGTGTGTGCTGGGGCACGCATGCGTGTACATGATCATGTACAAACAAACAATAAATAAATACGATCTTGAAAAGCAAACAGTGCTTGGTTTTTGCTTCACCACACACATATACATATATATATGTATATGTGTGTGGTGAAGCAAAATATATATATATACACATACATACATATATATGTTGACACCGGGTCTCTCATTGAGCCTGGACCTCACCCTTTAACCCTGGGATCCACCTACCCGGCCCTGGAGATCTCGTGCCTGCAGCTGCACTTGGCTTTAACACCGGTGCTGGGCTCTGAAGTCAGCTTCAGCCTTGCTCAGCCTACAATTTACTCACAGTCCTGCCCTCATGCCCCGGCATTTTCTCCCTTTCTCCATACAACTTTCCTCTTTCCCTACCCACCCTCAGGGTGTGTGCGCGTGGGTGAGGGTGTGTGGGGAGTTGAGATCGGCAGTGGCTTGGGGTCCACTGGGCTGGCCACCTTCTCATCACTCTCTCAGTCAGGGGCCCACCTCATTACCTCGAGGACTGGTGACAGTGCCCCAGCCGGATATGGTGCACTTCTGGCCAACCTTGGGACACTCATCGGTCAGTTTGATGGACTTCACTTTGTCCCCGAGGTTTGCTGGATGGCGCAATCGGATGAGCATGACGTCATGACTGTGATCCTCGGGGTTGCTGCTGTTGTAACAGGGATGCTGGATAGACTGAACCACTTGGATCTCCTGTTCCGGCTTATCTCTACTCTGCAGGCTGTGATCGCCCAGACGCACTGAGTATTTCCTGCACAGAAGGGTTGGGGGTGCAGGTTGGAACCCAGGCTGGCGTTGGAGGTGTATAGGCATTTCCTCCAAGCCCTCTCCTTCAGGACCCAATCCTCTTCCACCGAGCCCCGGAGTTCAGGTCCTAGCCCGTCTGACCCAGATGTCCTCCCTAGCCCTCCTTCCTCCTCCTCCTCAAACAGAGCCCTCACCCGCCTCCCTCCAGTCCCGCCCATCTGTTCCCAGCCCCCCACTTACTGTTTTTTGCAGTGGGCCGCAGTGAGGACCCACTTGTCTCCGACCAGGACACCCCCGCAGACCAGTCGCGGGCCCTGGAACAAGGCTGTCTGCCAAGGCTGGGAGTGAGGTTTACACTCCTGGCCCTCCAGGACCTTGGACCCCTGAGCTCTGGCGAGTCCTGCATCAGGAGGGAGAAGGGTGGGTCGCCACCCTCTGGGGCAGAGCCAGGGCCAGGAAAGCCACTGTGGGTTCAAATGGACACACAGGCCAGTTCCTCTGCATGTCATCGCTTATGAATTCAACAGATAAGGTCCTGGCATCCATTGGAACACGGCCACGTGGCCACACATGTAAACGCATTGCTACCTGCCTCCACACATATCTAAATGGGTCTTTATATGTCCCCATACTCAAACTCCGTTCCTTGTCTGGCAGGCAACGAGAGTCCTTTGGCAGCCATGCACCCATGGAAAACTCAGCCCACTACCCTCACCGTTATGTTGTGGCCTCTACCCACTTCCAAGAAAGCACCTCGGCTCCCAACACCACCACAAGCGCTCTCTGTCAGTCCAGTAACCCCCTCCCTACTGAAGGCCCTGGGTGGGAGCACCTATCCACCTCACCTGCCCACGTTCCCATCAGCAGAAACAGAAGGATCCACTTCTGGACTGTACAGGGTGGGGGGCGTCCCATGGCGGCCTCTGAGGAAGAGGGTGGAGCTGGGAGGACGTCCGAGGGAGGAGTCTGAGGTCTTGTTTTGGGAACTGGGGGAAGGAGGTGTTTCCTGAGGATGGAGTTGGGGGTCTGACCCGGGATTTCTGTGTGGGGCACAGCTTGCTGGCGGGGTTCGCGACACTGAAGGAAGGAGCTCGGGCCCACTCGTGGGATAGAGGAGAAAGATCTGCGGCTACGATCCAACCTCCTGGGGAGGAGGGAGCTAGGAGGGCCGCTTGAAGACCCTGAGCGAAAGGATGCGAGGCTTGGGGGGCTCAGGGGAGGGGAGATCCCCGCGCCCGAGATCCGTGTCTGGGGATCTGGGCGCCTCACCTTCCAGAATGCAGGGGGCGGGGTCACTCGGACTCGGTGGAAGAGGCCCCCGGACTTCCTTCGGTGTGAAGGGTGTACGCTTTTGCAGCCTTTTAACTAGGAAGCCCTGCCCATGGCCCCGCCTCCTGCCCGCGCCTGGCTGCGACGCGGCTGAGCCTGCAGACGCGAGAGGAGGGCGGGGGCTGCAATGACTTTAGGAAGAGGGGCCGAGTCTTGGAAGCCGAGGTGAGGTCTGGAGGGGCTATGCCCCGACCCCCGGGCTAGAACGCAAAGAGCTGGGTCAGAGAGAGGGAGGCAGCTGGAATCTGGACTCTTGGGTTTGAGGGAATGGGGATGGGGCTGGACCTCTGGGTCTGAGGGAGGAGGGCTGGGTCTGCACCTTTGCGTCGAAGGGAAGAGGGCTGGTGTTTGGATTTCTGGGTCTGGGAGAGGCGGATCGGAGCCTGGACTGGAGCGTTAGGGAGGAAGGTGGAGCCTACATCCCTGAGTCCGAGAGAAGTGATCTGGGCTTTGAATCGCTCGTCTGAACCTCTGGGTCTGAGGGAGGAGGGCTAAGGTATGGACCCCCGAATCTTAGCGTGGAGGCGGAATCTGAAGGCGGAGGACTGGGGTCTTCTCCAGGCTTAGAGGGAGCAAGGTTTTGTGGAAGGCGGGGAAGGCGTGTGTTCCGGTTGGGGACTTTGAGGGTGGATCAGCAGCCGGCCCGGGGCATGTGGGTAGGCAGGTTCGGGCGGCGCTGTGACCTGGTTTCCCCTTCCCCCTGGGGCGGCGGGAGCAGCCCTGGCTGAAGTCCCAATGTGCTGCAATAGACTCGCTGTTAGGGTCAGTACAAAGGTTCGGATGGTGTCGGTTCCCTTACCAGCCCTTTCCTGCCCACCTATGCGCACCCTTCAGCCCACATCACAGGAGATAGGAAGTCACGGCCCCTTTGGTTTATTCTGATTCATTCAGTGGCTCTGGGAAGATCAATTACCCCCCCCCCCATCATCTCCTCATCAAACCCACAACACAGCCTGGGCAGAAACCCAAACCGTTGTGAAGTCCATGTAGGCGGAGTTAGTGCACGCCTGACATCACCAGAGGTGGGGCCAAGCGGGGTGGAGTCCAGAGAAGACATCCCATAGGGTAAAATTTGGAGGGATGCAGCTATTTAGTAGAAGGCATTTCTTGGCGGTGATCTTGAGGGTTGGGCTACTCCAGAGAGAGGCGATTAAAGTCATGTAGCCTGGGTCAAGAGCAGTGGAGGAAGAGTCTCTGTTGGGCTTTGACGGGGCGTGATCTTATAATTGATTTGCCTGTGAGCAGAACCCCAGAGGGCAGGTGACCTAAGAGGGTACAGTCCTGGGGCGGAGCCTAAGGAGTGGAGTCAGTGGCAGAGCCTGAGGGGGCGGAGTCTCATCGTCGGGGCCTGCCACAGAGGTTGGGGGTCTAGGGTGATAAACTGGGGCTGCGGAGTCCTCCGGGGCCTCCCAGTCCTGCATCCCTCGTTCTCTCCGCTCTGTCCTTAGACCGGACTCAGTTTTCTTCCATGGTTTTCTGGATCCAGTCCCGGTAGTGGCATACGCTGGTGTAGACAGCGGGTCTCTGGGGTCTGGAACAAGGCTCGGATCCCCCAGACACTATGCCCGCCAGGGTTCCATTGCACACCAGGGGTCCCCCAGAGTCACCCTGGGAATGGTGAAGATCAGAGCTGTTAGCTGGGTCTGTTCATGAGAATCGAAGCTTCCTTCTGAGAAAGCATTCTGTTTCCTGCCCTTCAACACCCCGGAGGCCTGGTTTGCAGTCTCTCCTCCCTCGGACCCAGGAATAAAAGCTTACAGACCTCACCTCCATCCCACCACATAACACCTTTGACTCCCAGAATCCCCTAGAACTCAACCTGGGATCCTTAGGTCTTGGAGTTTGTGCTTCCAGCCCTCTCCTGCCCGAAGATCTAGAAAAAGGCCCCCATCTCCCTGAAGGGGTTGCTCACCTGGCAGGAGCCTCGGCCACCCTCCCACAAGCCAGCACACAGCATCTTCTCGGAGATGTGCCCCGGATAAGCCCAGCGACAGAGCCTGTTGTCCAGGATGCTGATGTTGGCGCACTGCAGTGTCAATGGGTACTGTACTGTTGGGGGGAAAGGCAGAGGATGGAGGATGTTTCCCGAATCCCCGGCAGCACCCCCGTAAACCTCCCCTGTAGCCCTTCCTTCCCCAGGACTCCTGCAGGGCCACAGGGCCAAGGCTCAAAGATGGAGGTAAGAGATACAAGGCGAAAGGGAGAGGGGAAGAGCAAAAGGGAGAGGGGAAGAGAAACAGGAAGGCGTGTGTGTGTGTGTGTGTGTGTGTGTGTGTGTGTGTGTGTGTGTAAAACTCACAGGCGTGGGCTGAATAGAGACCAGGGAAGGAGGTGGACACCCTGGGGGGGGGGGAACCACCGTCAGAGGCAAATGGTGGCAGACACGCAGAGAAAGGGGTCCAGAGATGATACAGGGAGCAGACATCACAGTGGGAGTACTTGGTTTCTTGCAGACAGAAATCTCTGGGGTAGTCTCGACTACTCTGAGGGCTAGCCTGTGTTATTGGTCCTGCCAAGTGGGTGCTATTTTGGGAGCGTGAGCACCTTTTTGCCCATTCCTTGAATTCTATTATTTACTTATACTTATTTTTAGTTTTTTGAAACAGACTCTCACTACGAAGCCTTGGCTAGAACTTTCTATGCAGACCAGGCTGGCTTCAAATTCCAAGAGGTGTCTGTCTGCCTCTGCCTCCCAAGTCCTGGGATTAAGGACATGTACCACACCCTGCCTTGGATTTTCTGTGTGTGTGTATGTGGTATACGCACATGTGTGGAGTGTACACAGCTGTGTATGAGTACCAAAGTCTCCTGCCCTGTCACTCTACTGGAACTGGGCTGGGAGACACATTCCAGGGGGGAGGGGAGGCTGGGGAGAAAAAGGAGGAGGAGGGGATGAAGAGGAGAAAGAAAAGGAGAAGGAGGGAAGAAGAAGGAAAAGGTGAAAAAGAGAAGAGAAGAAAGAGGGGAAGAGGGGGAGGGAGAAGGAAGAAGATGGAGGAAGAGGAGGGAGGGGGAAGAGGAAAAAGAGGGAGAAGGAAAAGGTGAGGAGAAAGAAGAGTTTTGGGAGGGGGAGGAGGGCAAGTGTAGGGACAGGAAGAGCAGAGGGGCGAGATGGCAAGAAATGAGCAGACTCGAGGCCGCATCCATACATTTGGAGCTGGACACGCTGCCCCAGCCCGAGATAAGGCACTGGGAGCCCACGGTCGGCAGGCTCTGGCTGAGGTTGAGGGGCTGTACAGCTGCACTCAGCTGGACCTTCCTAGGTAGCCTGATCAGCATGATGTCATCATTGTGGTCATTGGCAGAGAGATCCGAATTAAAACCAGGATGGGGGAAGAAGTCCGTGGCCAGAAGCAGCTTCTCGGGGCCCTCCCACTGCCACAGGTGGTGCTCCCCCAGGCGGACCCACAAGTACCTGTGAGGACAGACCAGACATCAGGCCGGGACAGGTGGCTCAGTCCCTCAATGCAGTGTGTGCCCCTCCACAACCACACACCCTCTCTGAGGCTCCTTCCCTACCTGACCTGGGGCCTCAGCAGTGACCTGGGGCCACTGGAACTTTGTGGAAGCATGGGGACCCCACCTACCACACAAAAACAACCCCACCCCTGCACCCACAGGTCTGGTGGCTTCTGGCTTCTGTGGGAGTGGCTTTAAGTGTTTTCAATGTGTGCATGGAGGGGGGTAGGACATGGAAAACTTCCAAGTTTACCAAGAGGCCTTAAGCCACTCCCACCTGTAACATCTTTTACTGCCCAGGCATTTCTTCTTGCTACAGCCCCCAAAAGACTTGTTCTGGTCTCAGTCCATGGTGTGGACATTTGGGGACTTTCTTAGGTCTCCATGTCCCCTAGCCTCCAACCTTTGACGGTGATGATTGAAAATTCAGGATTTGGGGAGTATGAGGTGTTATTTCTATGGCTGACACCCTGAGGGTGCAGAAGCTAGCTCTTTCATGCCATCTCCACTCCCTGACTCTTCTTCCACCTCCACAGCCCTGCCTGGGGGCGGGGAGGAGGGGTGCTAAGTCAACACATCACTCTCGCAGCCCTGGATGGTGCCCATCTTGGAGGGATGCATATTGGGAAATCCTGGCGAGAATGTTGTAACGCCCTGGGTGACCCTGGCCAGGGGCAATAAACAGATAATTCTTTCACTTCATGGGGTCCAGGACCCTAGAACGCCCAGAATCAGGATCCTAGAGTTTTGAGAGCCTAGTACCTCATTGCCTGTGCCTTCTGGAATTCTGTGATGCTCAACTTAGGGAACTGTATAGATCCACGCTTCTAACATCCTGGTCTTGTTTCATAACAAAGTTTGAGATGTTAGTCCTGGATGAGTTCCTGCCATCCAGCACTCAGGAGGTAGAGGCAAGAAGAACAGGAGTTCAAGGTCATCTTTGACTGCATAGCAGTTTCAAGGCCAGCCTGGACTGTGTGAGCCCTGTCTGGAGAACAAACTCCAGGATTTGAAGGTTGTCTGTATTAAACCTAATGCTCAAAGATTCTAGACTCCCAGTAGTCCAGGACAGGAAGACAAGAGTTCCTTCAGTTTAGCAGTGTCTAAACATTTGATTTAGAAAATGTTAGGCATCCATAGTCAAGAGCCCTTGAGAAAAACCCTCTTTGGTCCAGTGATGGGATTCCAGGACATTAAACCTACCAGATTTATATGTTCATCAGTCTAAGCTTATAGAATTCTCTGTATTCCAAACACTGGCTGAAAAATCTGTTCATTTCTGATATAAGATTCTAGAATTTCGCCTCCATCTTTCCTCTCTCTCTTGTCTGTCTCTCTAGGTCTTTCTCTGTTCATCTTCCGTCCCTCCCCTCCTCTCCCATCACCTTCCCCCTTCTCTCTTCATCCTCCCTCTTTCGTGCTGCCGGCATCTCTCCTCTCTATCTCTTTCTTGAGAGTCGAATGTATCCCAGCTGTTTTAGAACCCTTTCTTTATGGAGAATGATCTTGAATTCCTGGGTGGGCCAGGATGCCTATAATCCTTGCACTCTGGGGAGGCAGATGTCTGTGGATCTCTGTGTTCCCGGCAGTCTGGTCTACATTGCAAGTTCTAGGACAGCCAGGACTACACAGCAAGACCCCGAAGAGCCTACATGTTGAGTCTTAGAATAAGGTCTCTGAGCAGGACCCTAAGACCCCCCCACCCTGATGTCAGACTCTCCTGCCTCCAACTCTGAGCCCCCAACCCTCCACCTCAGCCCTTTCTTACTCCTGTTTCCCAGCCCCCGCTGGACCTGGCCAACCCTGGACACTCACGGCTTGCGACAGTGGGCAGCTGTGAGTAGCCATCGGTCACTGATCAGCGTGGCTCCGCAGAGCTGTCGGGTGAGGTAAAAGAGGCCGGCCTGCCAAGGTTGAGAGTGGCGCTGGCATTCCCGGGCTCCCACGGCGCGGGTGTCGGCTCCACAGTGGCCTGGGGTCGGTGGAGGGCACAGGGGTCAGAAACAGCGGCTGGGGAGAACTCGGGGAAGAGGATGCTAGGGATTGCAGTGGGCAGAGGACACTGCGTAGGGTAGCGTGGGGTTGAGGGCGCAGAGCCGGGCTTCTCACCTGCCAAGAGAGACAGCAACCCCAAGGTGAGTCCCAGCTTCATGACCTTGGGTGCAGGTCCAGCGGCCTGCAGCTGGGCTCCTGGCCTTCTTTATGGTAAGCCATAGACATCTTCCTTCCTCCTCCCTGGGGCCGCCCCTGTGATTAATCAGGGTTGAGAAATGTCCCCGGGGGAGGGGGAAGGCCTGATGCCAGGGTCCTCTGGGAGGGAAGGTGGGCACAAGGGGACTCTCCATGGGCTCCTAGCTCAGCAGAAGGGGCTGAATGGGGAGTGAGTGTGCTGGACCTGGGAGAGGTTCGTCAGAGCCTTAAGAGGGTGGGGGTTTGCTTCCCATGACCTCAGGCTGTGAGATCGAGTTCAGGATGTTCTGTGGCTTAGAGGAGGAGGGGTATGGGGCCAAGGGGGGAGGGGGAAGCGAAGATGGAAGAGGAAGCAAGAGCAGAGAGAGAGAGAGGGGGAGAGGGGGGGGGGAGAATATGAGTATGGATTATGAGAGAGAATGAATGAAGCTCTCTCCACCAAACCAAACCTGTTCTGGGACTGGGATCAAGGCTCCTTCCCTCAAGCGCCAGTAGTGTTGAGAAATCTGATCCCATCTGGATTAACCCGCTCCTGTCATGTAACCCCCAGAAGCCAGGAGCTCGGCTTCTCTGTCTTCCCCCCCCCCTTCCTCCCAACACCTCACACCCGCTGTATCGATCTTACCCATCCCCCACCCCATGCTTTCCTGCTTCTCCCTCCCAGCATGGGGTGAATCCCCTGGAGAGCCCAGTCTGGGCCTGACTCATTCCTGTCCCCAGTATCACCCTGTTCTGGGTGTGGCTCTCCGGAGTCCTCCAAAGGTGCTAATGATTGAGTGAATGTCTTTCTCCATATCCTTATTCATCTTCGAGACCCAACGCCCCTCTGCTGGTATGCCTTCCATGATTTCTTGGGGCCAAGGCTGGCTTGGCCCTGACCAGCACCGTGTACACTCTCTGCTGCCCAGGAGCCTGGATATCTGGTTGCCATCTACTCCCTATGACACTGCACTTTGAGCCGGACCATCTGTGCCCAGTTTTCTTGGGGAGTAAAGATTAGATGCGTGACTTACTTGTTGGGGCTGTTAAATGGTAATAATGCCCAAAGCTTCGGGGGGGGGGATGTCACCGATGAACAGATGCTACTCTCATAAGAATGCTTGGGGAGATGGTTCAGTGGGTTAAAGTACTTGCTATGGAAACCTGAGTTCAATCCCCAGTGCCCTGTTTAAAACACACACACACACACACACACACACACACACACACACACACACAATGGTTCGTGTGCTTTAAATCCCAACACAAATCCTGGGGGCTCCCTGGCCAGCCAGGCGAGTCCATCTGTGAGCTCTAGGTTCAGTGGGGGTGAAGGTGCTTGCTGCCAAACCTGATCTGACCCTCAGGACCCATCTGGTGGAACTGATAAGAAAGAGTGAATTGATCTCTACAAGTTGTGCCTTTACCTCACACATGCACCGTGCTGCCAATACTCTGCCCCACCCCACGCATATGTGCACACGTTAAAAGTAATGAAATGTAATAGGAAGAGGCAGTGAGGCTGGAGAGATGGCTCAGGGGTTCAGAGCACTGGCTGCTCTTCCAGAGGACCCAGGTTCAGTTCCCAGCGCCCACCTGATGGCTCACAGCTGTCCAGCCCCGGGGGAATCTGACATTGTCTTCTGGCCTGGGGCACTGCATTCACACGGTGCACAGACACACATGGAGGCCAAACGCCCACACATACTAAATAGATACATTGTTTTTAAAAACGTTAAAGACTGATGTTTGCAAAAGGAAGAAGGGATGGAGAGGAACAGAGACAAATGAAGTGGACCTCTGGCCGCCACAGGCACACACTCATATGTACACGTGGACAAGTGCACATACAGACACAAAACGTGCCTGCTATGGGAAGACTGTTCAGCAAACGGTCTTCCCAGCCACCACAGAGCCCTGCACAGTCTTCAGGCGCTTGTCAGCCAAGGGCACAGTGCTGCCCACTCAGGTGTGGCTGCCTCTGAGAGCTGGGACCAGGTGCTGCATGCTAAGGACTGCATGTGTGCTTTAGGGGTACATTCTAGGGGCTGGAGGGATGGATCTGTGGTTAGGAGCACTTGCTGCTCTTCAAAAGATCAGGTTCAATTCTCCCCACCTACATCAGGTGGCTCCCAGAATCCCCGTATTGGGAATTCTAACTCCAATCCAGAAGATCTGATGCCCTCTTCTGGCATCTGAAGGTACATTCTCATCTGCATGCACACACACAATTAAATGACGATAGAAGAGATCTTTTAAAAAGTACGAGTTAGTTGGGCAGTGGTGGTGCACGCCTTGCATGCAGGAGGCAAGGGCAGGTGGGTCTGTGTGAGTTCGAGGCCAGCCTGGTCTACAGAGCAAGTTGTAGGACAGCTTCCAAAGCCACAGAGAAACCCTGTCTGAAAAAACCAAACCAAAAGAAAAAAAAGTACATGTTAATAGCTATCCTTTGGGGAAAACAAACAAAAGCAAAAAACAAACAAAAAAAAACCCCACTTATTTTGTGTGTTACAAGTGTTTATTAGTGTTGGGTCCCACTCTGGTTCTCATGCCAGAGCAGCAAAGGCCTTTCAACTGCTGAGCCGTCTCAGCTACCGTCTAACAGTTACATTTATTCAATTTATTTTACACGATACGGGACGCGTGTGGGGGTCAAAGGACGGCTTGTGGAAATCATTTCTCTCCTCTGTGGGTCCTGTGGATGAAACTCAGGCCCTCGGGCTTGGCAACAGGCACCTCTACCCACCGAGACATCTCAACGGCTCAGTCATCCAGCAGGGGCTTTTATGAAAGAATTTTAGGATTTTGTTTTATGGTGTGGATATTTTCCTGGATGTGTGTGTGTGCGTAGTGAGTATACCTGGTATCTGCAGAGGTCCCACGAAGACACTGGACCCCCTGGCCTGGAGCTGTGGATGGTTGTGAGCCACCGTGTGGGTGCTGGGAACGGGAACAGCCAGTGTTCTAAACCACTGAGCCACCTTCAGTAGCTTGGACTTAAATAAGAGGATTGTTTCTATTGTCTTATTTAATATGCACGAGCCTAACATAGCGGATATCTCTGTTTCAGGGCAGGGGGAGTGAAGCAGGCTGTGTGTGATGGGGAGGAAATGAATAAAGACACAAACAGGACAGCAGGAGCTGTCACGGGTGCCACACACGAAATGGACTGAGCCATTGAGATCAGTAACCAACATGGGACAGTTTGTCTGTGGCAATCCAGGAAGGCCTCCTGGAGGAAGTGACCTCACAGGCACCTGAATGACAGGAATGTGAGACTTGCCTGTCGTCTGGACCTGATGAGCAGCTTCCTGGGGGTAGGGCTTGGTTGGAGTCATCTTGGGGCCTGGCAGAGGACATAGATGAATTACCTCCAAACGTGAGGCTGGCTTGCAAGACCCTCCAATGACACAGAGGACTGACATTTCCTGATGGGCGAGGAGCCAACAGAAGGAAGCTAGCTGGAGGCCAGACTCCACGTTCTGACCTGCAACTCTAACCCTCTGTGGGCTCTGTGGGAATAGGGACTTTCTGAGTTCACTGTTTTCCGTCATTCCCACACTGGGCCCGCAAGACAACGGAGTCTCCGTTAAATGTGTTTGGACGGGGAAATGTGCTGCTCAAGTGAGCACCTTCTCTCTATCCGTTTTCTGACGAACTCTTATTCACCCTTCAAGACCCAAACTCATTTCCCCTCTGCCAAGATGTCTGTTCCCTTTTATTAGGTCTAGGCTAGGTCAGGATGCGCAAACACATTTCCCTTTCATCTGACCTCTGTGAGGAAAACCACAGGCCTTTCAGAATAAGAACATCTACCCGCAGACCACACCAGGGGGAGGGAAATAATCTCCTTGACAAAACCCTCAGAGCCCCTTAACGGAAGGCGCAATTTGGCAGCGGAGGCTCTGTCTGTTGGGGCTTCGAGTGGGCGTGGGGTTCTGCATGGGGCCCCTAGGAAGGCTGGTGATGCGAAGTTAGCCTGGGTCCTGCCGGGACAGGAAGAACTGGAGTTTTCCAAACCTTGGGGGGGGGGGGGACCCATTTCCCATCAGGCCTATGGATGGGTGGGAATGGGGCAGGGCAGAAAGGGGACTTGACGTGGATGTGGGCGCACAGGTGTGGGTTCATGCGGGTCCGTCCAAAAGACTCAGAGACACTTTCTAGAATGAGTTTAGAGCCAGGCAGTAGGTGGCGCACGCCTTTAATCCCAGCACCGGGAGGCGGAGGCGGAGGCTGAAGGGAGGCGGAGGCAGGTGGATCTCTGTGAGTTTGAGGCCAGCCTGGCCTACAGAGCGAGTGCTAGGACTCACTACACAGGGGCAGGGGAAGCTACACAGAGGAACCCTGTCTTGGAAAATAAACAAACAAAATGAATGAACTTGGCCTTTTGAGGCTGCAGGGTTCCCTAGCCTCAATGGACTGAAGCTCTTTCCTATGCCCAGGGCATTTCTATTATATTTATATATTTACACTTTAGCCAGTTGATTACCATATGCTCAGAACAATTTGAATGAGGCTTCCAAAAAACGACAATGCCAAATGCAAAGACTCGTCCTTTAGGAAGCACAGTTTCCCGGGATTCCTGAATCAAGGTTTGCATAGGGTTTTGTATCCTTGGGGAATGCTTGGGCAAGGGGACAAAAGTCATCTGCTCAACAAAGGATTGATTGGCTTTGCATAGGCGCTAACTGTCCGGAGCTAGGCCAGGCACAGCCCACTGGGGATTAAGGCTAGTTGCTACCGCTCTGGTGCTAAGCCCGCAGAATTCCGCCACTGAAAATGACGAAGAGGGGCCCCTTATTCCAGAGTTTATCTAGTTTCTCACTAGCTAAGAGTCAGGGATTCCAGCGCAATTAACCATACTGAGTTGTTTTGGTCTTTGCTGGTAAGAGTTATGTTTATTATTTTAAAATCACGTATATTTGTGCATTCCTGTAGATGGCTACATGGATGTGAATGCAGCTGGCTGAGGAGGCCAGAGGCGTCTGACCCCTCTTGTGCTGGGAACCAAACTCAGGTCTTCTGAAACAGCAGCACACACTCTTAACCACTGAGCCATCTCCTCAGCCCAGATTGTAAAGTTTTGGGTCTCGTGTGTTTTGGTGTTTTGTTTGCATGCATGTCTGTGCACCACACGTGTGCCTGGAGATTGGAAGAGAGCATCAGAGCC
This sequence comes from Cricetiscus sungorus, assembly GCA_030556225.1. Lineage (NCBI taxonomy): Eukaryota > Metazoa > Chordata > Mammalia > Rodentia > Cricetidae > Cricetiscus > Cricetiscus sungorus. The sequence continues at coordinate 2,719,775 of JANBXA010000732.1, forward strand.
CTTGCAACTGGAGTTAGAGCTGGTCCTGAGCTGACAGGTGGATGCTAGGGTTGAATCCAGGTCCTCTGGAGAGCAGCCCTCTCTCCAGCCATTTTCCTTTCTTTCTTTCTTTCTTTCTTTCTTTCTTTCTTTCTTTCTCTCTTTCTTTCTCTCCTTCTTTCCTTCCTTCTTTCTTTCTTTCTTTCTTCCTTCTTTCCTCCTTCCTTTTTTCCTTTCTTCTTTCCTTCTTTCCTCCTTCCTTCCTTTTTCCTTTCTTTTTCCTCCTTTCTTCCTTTCTTCTTTCCTCTTTCCTTCCTTTCTTCTTTCCTCCTTCCTTCTTTCCTTCCTTCTTTCCTCCTTCCTTCCTTCCTTCCTTCCTTCCTTCCTTCCTTCCTTCCTTCGTTCTTCTTTCCTCCTTCCTTCCTTTCTTCTTTCCTCCTCCCTTCCTTCCTTTCTTAATATTTTTCATGTCTATTTACTTTGGGTGTGTTTATTTTGGTGTGTCCCTGAATGTGTGAGCCATAGTGGACTACTTGTATGATGGTCAGAGAACAATTTGCAAGTGTTTGCTCTCTCCTTCACCTGTGCGAACTGCAGAGATAACTTGCTGGTCCAATATTTCTTTCTGCATGTGCACCTGCTCACCAGAAGAGGGCATCAGATTCCACTATAGGTGGATGGGAGCCACCACAACCATCTGGGAATTGAACTCAGGACCTCTGCAACAGCAGCCAGTGCTCTTAACCTCTGAACTATCTCTCCAGCCCCCAATATTTTTTTTTTTATGTAGAAATATTTTCACACAAGAATTCTAAACTCAGCTGGGCAGGTGGCACATGCCTTTAATCCCAGCACTCAGGAGGCAGAGGTACGAAGATCTCTGTGAGTTCAAGGACAGCCAGGGCTACACAGAAATCCTGTATTGAAAGACAACACCAAGAAAAAAAAAAAAAAAAAGAATTCTAAACTCACAGTAATCTGAGCCAAAGGACAGTGTCTAACCTGGGTCCTTCTTCCCTCCTTCCTCTCCTAATGACTTTCCCCCACAGATGAGCCCCCTGATCTGGAGTTGCACCTTCTGTGCTGTGTTCCACCAAGTGCCCCCAGAACCCACCCTGTGATCCCATTTAGATGTAATGGCACAATTATATGAAAATAGTCAGATATCATATAATGACAATATCATATCATATCATATCATATCATATCATATCATATCATATCATATAACTTCAAATCCCATGAAGATCCCATTTGACTATTATGAAAACCGACCAGCCAGATTCTACTTTGAGAAGTCCCAACCCATGGTGTGGGGGGTGAGATATGCCGTGGTAAAATGACACGGAGGCAAACATGACAACCCGAGTTCCATCCCTGGGATCCACACAGGGGAAGGAGAGGACCATCTCTCATCAATTCACACACTATGATCTCTCTCTCTCTCTCTCTCTCTCTCTCTCTCTCTCACACACACACACACACGCACACACACGCACGCACACGCGCACGCACGCACGCACACATGGCTCTTGCACATCTGCATGCATTCACATGAATGGATGTGTAAATATACGAAAAAGGACATGCCCATGATTTTAGGTGTATACTACTTCCTTCCCAAGTGCCTCTCTTTCTTTTAATTCTTGTGCTTAAAATTTACGATGAAAATCTCTTGCAATAAACTCCAACTGGGGCCAGTAAGTTGGCTCAGCAGGTGAAGACACCACCAAGCCTGACATCTTGAATTGAATTCCCAGAATCCACATGTGGGATGGAAGATCTGCCTCCAGAAGCGTCCTCATGTCTACGCACGTGCCCATGTACATACACATACGGAAATTTTTTTTAATTAACAAGATCTGTTGAGATGGATCAGTGGGTAAGGGTGTTCACACTGAACCAGATGGCCAGAGTTTAAACTCTGGGACTCACATGGGGGAAAGAGAGAGCCAAAGACCACTGACCTCCATACATGTAACATACACAAAATAGGTCTGCTTTTAAAAAGCAGACCTCCAACTCTGTCAACTGAGGTCCCTAAGGGATGGAGGGACTCTGGGGATGCTGTGGGTGGCAGTGTGGACCTCTGTGAACTCCATGGCTCTGATCCCAGATAGAGGCACACACACTGGAGGTCAGATAAGGTAGTGTTTAATCAGCGCTCACCAGACTGTGTCCACATCTCTGAGACAAGCACCGTAAAAATCCACATACCCACATTCCATCACGGTCTCTATGCAACATACGTAAGAGGTAGAAAAGTCTTTGCCCCCATTTTCCAAACAAGGAAACCAAGGCACAGAGAGAGTACCAGGGTTGCCCCAGTCACACAGTAGCGGAAGCCAGGTTGAGTGACCGATAACTCAGAGACTGGGGGGCTGCCAGCTTTCTTGAGGTAACTTTCTGGGCCACCATTTCCTTGCGAACAGAGGACAGAAGTGGGCAGGGAGAGGGGGAGGATGCATGCTCAAAGGTGTGAGTGGGAGGAGAGGGCTTGGGGACGAAGGGTGTGACAGGCTGGTCACGAGGAACGAATGACTCTCCGGATCCAGCTACTGTATTTGCAGATCTCAGTGTAGACGGCCGGGTGCAGGGTGGCACCACAGGGGTAAATGCCCCAGGAGAGGATGCCATGCAGAGTGTTATCACACACCAGCGGGCCACCAGAGTCACTCTGAGGAGGAAGGGGACACCATGAAGTGAGAGCTGCCCCTGTCTGGAGGACTATGGTTGGCTTGGATAAGAAGGTGCTGGAATGATGTTGCAAGGTGGGGTAGTAAGGGCGCACGGAGCTGGAAGGGGACAGTGGGGACGTGATGGGTTTGCGGTTGGCACTGTGGCTCATCAGAGGTGAGGGGACTGAGAAGGATCAAGGACCAGAGGTAGGGCGGGGAATGCATTGAAGGGGGAAGTGGGTTGAGGAGGGGATAAAGAGGAGGGAGGACCGAGGATCGATGGGGGGAGGAAATGAGAGGAGGCAGAGCCAGCAGAACCAGCACTGTCTTTCTGCCCTCCCGTCCAGGAGACAGACGTGCTTCCTGGCCTGTCTTTACCTGGCAGGAGTCCTGGTTTCCGTCCAGCCCAGCACAAATCATGTTGTTGGTGACAACGCCGGGGTAGAAGACCTCACACTGCTTCTGGCTGAGGAGAGTTACCCTGGAGCAGCTCAGGCTCCTGTTGTATTTCACTGAAAAGAACAGCCCCGTCACACGGTGACCACCCAGCCCTCTCCTCCAGCCCCAAGCCTTCTTTCCGCACCCTCCTCCCTCCAGCCCAGCTCTTGCCTCTGCGGGCGGCTGTGGTCCCCCAGCCGGCGACCTGGCACTCCTGCCCTGGCTTGGCGCACTGGAAGGGCAGTTCCACGGGGTGCACGCTGGGCGTCAGCACCACGGGACTGCTCAGCTTCAGCATCATGAGGTCATGTTCGTCTGAGCGGTGTGGCAGGATGGGGCCCGAGCAAGGCTGGTACTTGGGATGGAAAACGGGGGAATTCGTGGACCGAAGTTGCTCCTTCTGGAAAAGCAGCAGGTGGTCATCCCCAACTCGAGCCCTCAGCAGCCTGTGAGAGGAAGACTCAGGTAGAAGCGAAGCATTCACGGAAACAGCCTGGTCTTGGATCAGAGGGTCGGAAGTGACTCCTGAGATCAAGGAGGTCTGGAAGAGAGGCTGGGACTGGTCCCTTGGAACTGAGGCAGAAGGCTGGGTCTGAAGCCCCGGGTCTGAGGGAGGAGGCTGGAGCCTGGACTCCCGGGTCTGAGGGAGGAGGGCTGGGGACTGAACCCCTGGTCTGAGGCAAGAGGTTGGAGTTTGGGGGTTGAAGGCTGATGTCTCAACTCTTTGGGTACGCCCACCTCTCATTTCTCCGCGTCACCTGGTCCGTTCTCCCTGCATCACAGGCACAAGGGGAGGACAGTTTTGCTTTGTTTTTGTTAATACTGACTAAACAGGTCCTGATTTATGTGGACAGGTGCGATGGGCCCACAGCATCCTCAGGCGGTGCAGCACGAATCCTGCCTCTTTTGTAGGATGGTCGCCGCCCCTAACCTGACCGGAGCGGGGCCTGAGCCCCATCCTCCCCACCGCTCCGTGGCTGCACCTGGGGCGTCCCTTACTTCTTTCTCCAGCAGTGTGCGGCCGTGAGCACCCAGCTGCGGTCTACGAGGACACCCGCGCATTGGAACTGGAGGTTATGGAAGAGGGAGACCTGCCAGGGCTGCGAGTCACGCGTGCACGGGACGGTAGACGCCTCAAGGCCCGCGCGCGTGGCGTTTCCCGGGAGCAGCAGCGCCTGCGCGCCTGGGTGGAGAAGCAGGGGGTTAGGGCTCGCCTGGCTGGGGCTGGGGACTGAGCCAGTGCTGAGCCTCACTGGATGGGCCTGTAGGGGACGCGTCTGTATCATCAACCGTGGGAGAATTAGGGAACCCTAGCGGAGCGGTTGCAAAGAGGCGCGAAAGGGCAAGAGGTGTTAGAATGAATGGAGCTGGACTGAGACACCCCAGGGCTGAGGATGGGGGGGTGTCTGGGGCGGAAGGTTGTAGGAAAGGCAGGGCGAGGGGCGGAGACAGAGCGCAGTCCAGCAGTCAGGAGCTGGAGACAGGAGCGCAGTAAGGGCGGCGAGGAGAGGAGACGGGAGCGGAGGGGCTGGGCCAGAACGCTGTGGGGACAGGGAAGTCAGGGGGGGGGCTCCCACGCTGCACACAGACTAGGAGTACTGTGGGACCTCGTTCAGGAATAGGCAGGGGCGCAATGAGTGTTCAAGGGGTGAGGAGAAGGCTAAGCAGGGGAGGCTGAGAACCGCTGCAGCGAAGGGGCTGGGTCTGTTCCAGCGGGGCGCGGCGCCTGGGGTGGATCCGGCCCCCGGGAGGGCGAGCTGAGCGTGGCTGCAGCGGCCACACTCCCTCCTCCTCTGGCCCGGGCCCTTCCCTCCCGTCGCCCCCGGCCCAGGGCTCACCCCAGAGTTGCGCCATCAGTAGCGGTAGCAGCAGCTTCACTAGGGCCAAGACGCCAGGGGCAGTGGAGAAGAGGAGCGGGGCCCTCATGGTTGACACCTGGCTTGCAGAGGCTGGAGTGGAGGGGTAAAACAGACGTTCTGTCACGACCCCTGCCTCGGGCGCCCGGGCCACCTCAGCGGGGAGCTCTCCAGGGTCCCTGGGGACTTCATTCCTCGCTCCTCCAGAGGGGAGCGATTTCTTGGACACCAGACACGCTGAGCTCCAGGTCCATGCTCCTTCGTGGGCGGGTGGGGGTCCTGCTCAGAGCCCGCGGGAGCTGAGGGACTTCCCCGTGTTACAGGGAAATCAGGTCCACGAAAGAGTTGCTGCCCGTTGCCCCGTTGCCCGAGGGTCCCCACCCATCCCTCTCACCATCCATCCCAACCAGGGTGGGGTGCATCCCCCTTCACCTGGGAGTCTCCAATGGGAAGGAGGGAGGAGCCTCAGAAGTGTCTCGTTCGCGGTGTGGGCAGCAAATAGTCCTCTGACCAGGGACCCCTGGCCAGACCTTCCCTTTTAACCCCCAAGATCCCGGAAGCTTCCCCCACCCTACCCTCAGGGACTCACTCCCTCTTTCCCTCTCCCTAATTACAACGTGGGTGGGGCTGGCACTCAACCAGGGCCCCAGATTCCTGCTCCGGGAGGCGCCCTGGAACACAGGCTTCTGCAGACGACAGGAACACCTTTTGGAGCTGGCTTTCTTGGGGGTTCCCCTATGTTCTGTTCTGAGAAGTGCTCCCAGGTGCGCTGGGAGGATGGGGAGGGGGTGAGTCGCCAGGTAGCCTGGGGTGCTGGCAAAGAGGGGTGGAGAGGGAGAGAGGTAGGTGCTGGCAGGTGTAGGAATGCGGAAGGGAAGGAGGTGGGCAGAGTTCGGATGGTGGGAAGGGACACAAACTCCCAGAGGTGTAAATCCAGAGACAGTAGGCTCCTTGTGTCTCAGCATGGCCTTGGGGGTGGGGGTGGGGGGAGTCTGTAGCTTTGCACTAAACCTGTGTGTGAACATCTTGAACCCTCCCTGTGTGTCTCCAGGTGACACACAGCTGGTGAATCATAGGAGGCCCAGGCTGCAAGGGGCAGGCCACATCACCCCGGCTAACACCCTCATTTTGGGTGAGGAATGGGAGGCTCAGAGAGGTTTGTGACTCATAAGAGGCCACACAGCAAGCAAGCCCGCCTAACAACTAGATGGTTCTACCTGGTTCCAGCTCTCAGTTCTTCCCTGTGCCAGAGATCTCTCTCCAAGAGCTGAACAGAATGCTTGTGTTATCTGGGGCATCTTTTGCCAGGCTCAGCCCTGTCCAGATGTTTTGCTGCAGTGGTTATGTTGCAGCAGCCACCAGCCTTATGCGGCTACAGAGCATTTGAGCATGTCAAAGGTGGTAGAAATTTCCTTCCTGCTTTGACTTAGCTTTTTTGGCTAGCAGAGACCAATCAACGCTGGCCTCTGTGAACTTAACCAGTGCAGTTTGGAAATGGTTGTGTCCTTTACTACCTCTTACTCACTGCTTTCACACTTTCAGATGCGCAATTGTTTGCAGGAAGAAGAATTGAGTTCTTGCTGCCTGGCCTGCTTGGTGGGTAAGGAAGGGTGTTTGCTGCCAAGCCTGACATCCTGTGTTTGATCCTTGGACCCCACGTGGTGGAAGGAGAGAACTGATTCCTGCAATTCACACACTCCCACATGTGTACCAGGGCATGAGCCTTGCAGTGAATGAGTAAATGTAAAATAATAATAATAATAAAGTTACATAAAAAGAAAATGACTGAGCTGTAAGGTGACATTGCTTTGATAGCTAAGACTGTCACTGGGCTGCTGAGTCCTCCAGTCTTTCACTCCCCAGCGTACGGCTGGGAGCAAAGGCCTTCATCTGTGCCCACTTTCCTGTCTTGAAAGCGGATAGAAGAATAGGCCCGATCTCTTGGGGGCTGTGAGCATTCAGTTGGTTAGTAACATTCAAAAGTTCCGGGGCACTGAAGAGATGGCTCGCAGTTCAGGGGACTTGTTGCTCTTCCAGAGGTCTTGGGTTTGGTTCCCAGCACCCTTTAGGTGACCTGGAGATCTGCTGCCCTCTCCTGGACTCCTCAGGCACCAAGCAGGCATGTGGTGCACATACGAACACACAGGCAATGCACATACATCATTTGAAAGCTCTCTGTATCAGGATTCGTAAGCAGCCGACACTGAATAGAACCATTTTATCATTTAACAAATATTTATTGAAACCCTGGAATATGCCAGGGACTTTCTTCAGGGCTGGGGACAATACAACAAAAACCAACCAAACAAACAAAGCCAGTGATGTCCAGAGTCACAACTTAGGTCAAGCCAGGATTTGTTCTAAGCCCCAAGTCGATCCAGGTCAAAGCATCCCCTATACTATACTCATGTTGGGTCGGAGAGAGCGCATGCATGGGTCCCAGCGGAGGAGGGTTGTTAAGGAAGGATGGACAGAGGTCAAAGCATTAAGAAGAGGTTGGAGGGGTTGGGTGGTGACAAGTAGGTCCCTCTAGTTGTTTTTCATAATCTCGTGGATCCAGTCAGTATATTTGCAGACTTTTGTATAGACACCAGGCTTCCTGGTGACTGCACATGGGTCCTGACCCCAGGAGATGATGCCTTGAAGAGATCCGTTACAGACCAGAGGGCCTCCAGAGTCACCCTGGTGTGAGAGCAGACACAATCAGTTAGAGGCTTGTGATGGGAAGCAGGCAAAGGGATCTGGTGAGAGCTTGGGAGATGAAGCTGGGATTCTGGGTGAGAATATCTATGGGGTTAGGAGCCAGAGAGATTTGAAGGGTGGCTGGAGTTGGAAATGAGGGTAAGCATGGGAGGACGAGGATTGTGCTGACGTCCGAGACGGCCGTTGGGTTGGCGATGGCTGGGGTAGGGTTGGGTGTGTCGGTTAAGATGTGACTGAGGTTGGGAATGGCTGCATTGCTGGAGACCCAGCGTCTGCCTGCTGACCTGGCAGGAGTCTTTGCCCTCTTTCCGAACACTGGCACACAGCATGGTTTCTGTGATGTTGCCCGGGTAGGCGTTCTCACACTCCTTGTGTTCAATGATGGAGACGTTGGCACATCGCAAGGAATGAGGCAGGCGCACTGTGGGGACAGCAGTGGAGGGTGTGAGCAGTGAGCTCTTGATTCTCCAACCCCACCACGGTAGCCTGTGACAATCCCTACCCTCACCCCTCTCTATGCTTGTAACTCTAGCAACAGCAATGCTATGAGTACATTCTTCCTACCAATTGCTCCCTATGCGTTATCTCTGACCCCACTGTGATAGGTAGATATGGTTATTCTTTTTATAGTGAAGCCAGAGATCCCACAACTAGAAGTTATGGATTTGGGAGTCAAACCCATCTCACCCTTGAGTCCCAGCGTGAGTCTCCCAGAATTTCCCACCTCCCTTCCAGCTCATTCTGCTCTTTGCAACCTAAGGTAACCATGCCGCTTAGCGACTCTGATTTTATCCCTGGAGATTCATCTGGTCTCCATTCCCCACACCCCATCGTCCACCCTGATCACATGTCCCTGGGGAGCCCCTACACTGGGGGCTGGACGTGGTGCCCCATCCAGAAATGAGGCAGCTGGTGCCCGCGGTGACGCAGTGTGAGGACAGGGTGAGCGGTCGCACAGCGCGGGTAATGATGGCAGGAGATGACATCTTCACCAGCATGATGTCATTCCGGTGGTCTTTGTTGGGGAGGCTGTTGTTAAAGCCGGGGTGGGGGAAGGACTCAGTGGCCGTCCGCTTCTGCTCATAGCCGTCTGTCTTCTCCAGATTGTGCTCCCCCAGGAGGATCAGGTAGCGGCTGAGGTGGGAGAGATGTGGTCAGAGGCGGGAAGGTAGGAGGACAGGGCAGGGGTGGGGAGGGAGAGATGATGAATGGCACCTTGTTAACACCCAGCCCCATCCCACTTCCAGCATCACTCACCCCTTCATCCCCATCCTGACTAGACTACCATCACAAGCACCAAGGCCACCTCATGCCCCTATCATCAATCCAACAAGATCTTCCTTGTACAGACTAGCACCACCCCATCCCTCCATCCTCAGTCCCAACTAGATCCCCAACACACACACTAACGCTGCCTTCCCCTCTCCAGTCTTGGTCACACTCTCGTCATCCATGCTGATGCCACACCTTCCCCAGTCCCTCCCCCTGCTGCTGCCACACCCCCAGTCCTCGCTAGTCCTAGCCCCTCTCTCCATCCATCTCTCCATCTCTCCATCTCCAGCCCCCTCCCAGCCCCGCCCCAGCCCCCGCACCCACGGCTTGCGGCAGTGGGCTGCTGTCAGGAGCCATTTGGGGGCGATGAGGGTTGCCCCACAGAGAAGCCGTGTCTTCTGAAAGAGGGCCACCTGCCATGGCTGGGAATGAGGGGCGCATTCATAACCCTTGATGATCCTCGTCTCTCCCCCTACAAGCCCTGAAGGAGGCAAAAGACGAGGTGTAAGCATAAGAGGGAGGAGCCTGGTAGAGGGACCCCCAGAAATGAGAGTGGGAGGCGCAAAATTGCTGTCATTCTTAGCCGGCATGCACTGGCATAACTTGCGGGTCATTAGAGGCTGTCCTCAGCTTTTGAAGTGACCCAGCTCCCCTCCTCCTCCTCTGGCCCACTTGACCACGCCTGGTAAAACTCAGACCCGCTCACCTTGGTCTCCAAGCAGGCACCACCGCCTGGGTTGTAGGGGAGGGGACTTAGAAATAAGAGAGGGAGGCCCCGCACTTCCCTCTAAGCCCCACGGTACCTGTCACCAGGGCAAGTGTGATGAGTCGTAGAATCACCATGGCCTGGAGTAGAGCAGGACGGGCTCCAGGTTCCCCTGGGGACAAGGAGGAAGGCCTAATCACTTGAAGAGATTGGAGGCCGGTCTGTGGTTTCTCCTCTGTCCCTCATCTGTCACAGCTCTCTACTTCTCTGACCACCTGCCTCCTTCTCCCAAGGGAACCTCTTGATCCCAACACCGAACCCCAAGCCTAGGAGACTCTTGTGCTTCTGGAGTGACCTTGGGCAGGGGCTTGGGTTCTGGCAGGCAGCTCCCTGTGCGCTGACGAGAAGAAGGCTGCCGGGAGGGGCTTTGCTGGGCAAGGCTCCTTCTCACTTGTTTTAAGTTTCCAGAGGAGGAGGAAGCCCCCCGGGGAAATCTCAGAGGGTGTATTTCTTCTCTCTCACCTGAGAACCTGGCTTGTGCCAGAACTCAGTGATGGCAGGACAAGGGGAGGGGTCACCTACTGGGTAAGGACCTAATTTGTTGTCCCAACCCAGTGACAGGAGCTGGTGAGGCCTCTCTGCGGGCCGGTGAAGTCCCTCCCTACCCCTTGGTGAGCCCCCGTGAAGCATGGCTGGACAGGGCTGGGTGGAGTTGGCTGAGGGACAGACAGTGCCTACAGCTGCCCTGGCTGGCGGGGGTGGGAGAGAGGGCAGGACTTAGCCACCTGAACTGGGGACAGAGGTCACTGAGTTTGGGGGCAGGAGTTGGAAGGTGAGCGTGGTCCCTTCCCATCCTCCAAGGACAGATTGCGGAAATGCATGCTGGCACAGAAGAGACCTGGCTTCTAGGGTGACAGGCTCCTGGAATGAGTGGGGGTTGGGCGGAACCTTCCCTTCTCTCCTGGACTCACTGGTGGGTCCTGGGGCTGCAGCAGGCTGGGTCTGAGCAGCAGCCAGACAGCCAGGCAGGCAGGGGTTGGCCCCAGGCAGGCCTGGAATGACTAGGCTGCTTACCTGCCTTATCACCCTGGTGGAGGGGGGTGAGCCCTTCCAAGGCAACCTTGGGGCCTGGGGGACAGGCTGTCGCCTCTCCAAGCCCCTCTCTCCCCTGTGGCCACGTCTCCTTTCCTTTCCAGAGGGCGTTGGTGTCTTATCCTCCCCGCCTCCCTCTCTGCCATCCTATAAAATTTGTGTGTGATTTTGGTCTCGGTTGCCACTAGGTTTCTGCCCCTGCCTGTCTTGGATCTTTGCCTCCTCTTGTCCCAGCTCTTTGTCCTGTGCCATCCCTCTGTGCCTTCCGCTGCCTGTCTCTGTCACCTCTCTAAGGATTCCATCTCTCCCTCCTCCTGTGGGCCTCTCTGTGCTCACTGTCTGGGCCCAGTGGGGGCCCTCGGCAGCTTTGGGGCCCTCACTTCTCCTTTCCAAAGAGAGAAGGGGGGAATCTGGGGTATCACAGAGGTGGGGCGGCTTGCTAGGTGCAGGGGCAGGACAGGACGGTGGGGGAGGCAGGTCAGGGCCTGTGACAGCCATGGCTGAAGAAATAAGAAAGAAACCTCGGCAGGCAGCTGTGCCAGCGGCCCCAGGGCTGTGTGGGCCTCCCTTCTCTCCCAAAGCCTCCACTGCCCAGCCTCAGCACTTACTGGGTACTGTAGATAATTTCCAGTCACTCTTCAGCCTCCCGGGCCTCCTCATCGGATAGCCCCAGGTTCGAAGCCTCGCTTCTCCCAGTTTATGCTTTCATTCAGATCTTTCTTCCCCGGGCCTTCCTCTCCTCTCTCCCCTAACCAGATGTGGGACAAGGCGGAGTAGGCCCAGGCTCTGCCGGCAGCCAACCGTGGCCTCAAACCCTACGGGCTCTGCCTCTTCCTACCCAGGTGACGTGAGACGGGCGGCGACTCCACCCCAGGGAAGTTCAGTTCCCTAATCTGTGACATGGGGGTGCTGGCCCTGCCTTGGGGTGGAGTGGGGAATGAAAGGCCGGGAGGATGCCGGGCAAGGCCCTTCCTTGTGCCTTTGGGTCAGCACACAAGGCCCCTCTTAGCATTTTTGAGTAAGGCCTTCTTATCTGTCTTCTGAAGAGAATGTGGAGGCAGGACCTCTGGGCTCGCACAGCCTTGTGCTACGTCAGCTGGTTTGTCTTGTCCCCAGAGTCACCCTGGAACATCTCTGACATAGTAAGACAGACTGGCACGGCATCCCAGATGCAGGCTGCGGGGCAGCACGAAACCCCACAACCGTCATTTATACCCCATTCCTCAGGAAGCCGGAAGTGGGGCTGGAGAGGCGGCCGTGGGTTGCAGTTCTGGCCACTCTTCCTAGAGGATCTTGGTTAGGCTTCCAGCACCCACACAGTGGCTCACGAGCGTGTGCAACTTCAGTCCCAGCGTCAGTGTCAGTGGGCACAAACATACATGCAGGAAATCACCCATAACCGTAAGATAATAATAATTTAAAAATTAAGACCAAAATCTTTTGTTTTGAAACAGGTCTCACTGTGTAGCCCTGGCTAGCCTGAGCTCACTGTGTAGACCAGTCTGGCCTCAAACCCAGAGATCAGCTTGTCAAGTGCAGGATTTCCATCACCACGCCGGGTCAGCTTGCTTTTGAGACACGGTCTCATGAAGCCCAGGATGACCTCAGACTCCCTATGCGTTCCTGGATGACCTTGAACGCCTGATCCTCTCTACCTCTTTCCCCTGACTGCCAAGACCACAGACCTACGCAACCAAGCCCAGCAAAGACTCCCACCCTTTCCGGTTTCCCCCGGGGTTAAATTGTGTATTAAACAGACACATGCAGCCCCTTCCCTTGATTGCATAATGTTTATTCCAGGGTTTCCCAGCCCTGGCTCCACCACTGAGGTTTGAAAAGGTTCTCTACACCAGCAAGGGTGGGAGCTCGGAGTGATGAGGGAGGAAACGTTGTGCTCCGAGGGGCAGAGAGGCCCCTAGGCAGAACTGCGTGGAGGGAGGCGGGAAATCGGCTAGTTGTCCCTGATGACGGCTCTGATCCAGCGCACATATTTGCAGATCTTGGTATAGACCCCTGGAATGCCCTTCTGTCCGCAAGGCCCAACAGATCCCCAGGAAACCAGACCTTGAAGAACCCCTCCACACACCAGGGGGCCTCCAGAGTCACCCTAGAAGACAGAAGCGAGACAGCTACTTAAACTGGTAGCTCCAAGCCAGGTCCTGGGAAAAGGGCATGAAGCCAGCTCACTGGAGAGCATAGAGCATGCTAGCCAATAGGAAGGAAGGTGCCAGACTGGTTCTGGCCAATGAGTGAGGAGAATGCCATCTTCCATGCCCAACCCCGGGAGAGGAGGGCTGGACCACGAGAGTACAGAGTGCTCTGAGGGAATTGGTTGGTCTCTGGGCCAACCGATTTGGTGACAGAGTGGCCTCCTCTAAGTTGCCCAAGAGACTAAGGACACAGGATCACACGTTGACACAATCAGCTGGTTTACCCAATCCCCCTCTCTCTCCAGCTGGTTGATGGTCTGGGGAAGCCTCGGAGTGCCCCAAGGGGCCCTGACATATCCCGTCCTGGCTAGTTCGCTGCCTCCCACTGCTGGCCCGATTCCCTTCCCTCTTCTCAGCCTCCCGTCCCTCCATCCCCTCCCTCTCCCGGTCCTCCATTCTAGGCCCCTCCCTCCCATCCCCGCCTCTTCCTCCCTTAGGCGGAGTCTCTCTTCCTGTCTAGACCCATCTTTCCCATCCGATTCCTTCACCCCCATCTCCCAGGCTGCAGTGTGAGGTCAGAATCTAGCTGAGGCTGGAGGCAGCAAGGGTCCTCTTCCCCTCAGAGACACCAATAGGCATTCTACAAACACACCGTCTTCCACCCCTAGCTAACAGAGTTCCAGGATTCCTTACCTGGGAAGTGAGTTTATGTCCGAGTTAGTATTTGTGGCCATACACCCTGCTGTCATCCCCCTTCCCTGCCTCCTGCCCGAGGACCAGAGAGCCTGGCTGCCAGGGCTTGCCGTGAAACCTTCCCCACTCTCAGAAAAGCATAAAAAGAAACCCTCTTCTTTTTCTCTTAGAACCTCAGAGTCCCTCACGAGCCTTCCGCCTCTGAACACTTTCTTCTTCTTTTCTCCATTTTCTGCTTTCTGTCCCTGTGGTCATCACCACCCTGAGTTGATTACCTGGCAGGCATCCTTCCCGGCTTCACCACCAGCACACACCATATTCTCTGTCACTCTTCCAGGGAACACGGCTTGGCATGTGTTATTGGAGACGATGGAGAGGTCAAGGCATTGGAGCCGGTCTGGAAATGGGTCTGGGGATAGAAGGTGGGCGATGTAGGTGATGTAGATGATGAGTGGGTGGACCCTCCGAGAGTCCTCCTTTGAGACTACATTCTTCCCAAGGACATGTGATCCAAATGTATACCCCCCTCTCAACCTCACTGCCATCCTAAACACTCAGTTCTGTAGTGGCTCTTCCGAGGCCATGGGCCTGGTCCCTTGAACTTGGACCTCATTACCTTTTGATCTCAGCCTCACTTCATGTCTTCCATGTCCTGAGCCCATGTCCTTGGTGTCACCTTAGCCTCAGACCCCAATTCCAATCTTCCAAACTGTCACTTACTTCATCTCAACTCAAAAAAAAAAAAAAAAAAAAAAAAAAAAGTCTTCTGATTTCAGGCCATTTGACCGCAGACTCCACGCCACAGAAACCCTGGCCCAAACCCTATGACTTCCAAATGTTACATGACAAAGATTCTGACCAAACTGTGATTCGGTGACCCCCAACTTCTCTCTGCTAGTAGAGACTGAACCTAGGACATAGGGCTCGACCACTGAGCCACATCTACAGACATTTTGACTTTTCCTTTTGAGACAGGCTCTGACTCTGTGGTGGAGGATGGCCTTGACATTTTACCTCTTACTTACTGCAGCCTCCCCAGTACCTGGGATCAGAGCCCAGCAGGTATCAGCTCTGTAATGACCTCTGCCATCTGAGCCATGAATCAGATGCCCTGATGACCCCTGGCATTATTCTGACCTCTGACCATAGCTCTAACCCTCTGATCCACATTCAATCTCTTGACCTCTGTGACTCTAAAGACTACCACCCGCCAAGACCCTGGGCCCCGATGTTTAACTCCATACCCATACTCCCTCTGGAGTGAACAACTTGACCTCTCGCCCTCCATCCCTCACTCCCAACCTCAGAACCCTCTTACCCCATGGCTTGTTGGTGATACCCCATCCTGAAATATGACACTTGGTCCCCATAGGTGCACAGGAACTGGGCAGGGCCAGGGGCCTGACGGCATGGGTCAGGCGGACGGGTCTGCTCAGCCGCAGGAGTCGGAGATCATGCTCGTGGTTCTGACGGGCGCCCTGGTAGCTGGGGTGTGTCACGGAGAAGGTGGTGAGCCTCAACTGTTCTGTCCAGTCCAGCTCGGTGAGGCTGTGCTCCCCAAGGCGCACCACATACCTGAGGGTGCAGCCAGTCAATGTGTGGCAGATGGGTTGCCCTTACCTCTGTCTGCATCTCTCCCAGCCTCTGGGCCTCTGTCCCCCATCATCTACGCATGCTGGGTTAGTCTTCTACCCCCATGGCCTCCCTCTACTGCTCTTTGACAGCAGGTGTCATGGGGCAGGGATGTCTCCTGCTATACCAGCTGCCATTTTATCCCCACAGCCCCCTCCAGCGATGCTGGCAGGGCTGTGGACGACTGAACAACGGACAAGGGTACACCTCTGTCCTGTATGGGGCCTCTTGGTCCCTTGGCCCTGGCTCTCCTTTCATAGCAAAGTCCAGACCTAGGAAGAGGGTTATCTGGGGTCTGAGGAGGTGGTTCGGTGGCTGTCCTGGTAATGAAGACATGATAAAGAGACACTAGTGTCTGTCAGATCAGTGGGACAAAGGACCCAAAGGAATGGAAATCCCCCCGTAGGAATCTCGTGCTGGGAGAAGGAAAAAGGTGCCAACCAGAACGAGATTGCTTGTCAGACCACCTCACCCTGGAGACTGAGGTCCAGACCGTGATGGGGCAACGGTGGGCGGCACCGTGTCTTAGACGGCTTAGATGTGCATCGTTAGCCTCTGTTTACACTCCTGTCTCACTTCAGGACCCTCAAGATGGGCGAGAGGGGTCACCGGATCCATCTGTCCTCTCCCCAGTGGGGCCACCGTGAGTGCGTCTCCTTTCTATTAGTATTTTGTCTGTTTTAACTGGCTTCTCAAGGGAGGTTGGCTGAACTTGGCTTGTTGGGGTACAGGCTGTGACTCAGATTCAGTGACACCCTGAGTCTAGCAGGGTCAGGAAATGCCTGGGACTGGTGATAAATGCTGTGTAGGGAAGGAAATGGCACACAAGGAAACGGGAGAGGGACAGAGGCACCGTCCCAACTCCCCCACCCACTGCACCCTCATCCCACCTGGCAGCACCCAGCCCCAGTCTTCTGCTCCCCTGACCTGAAGTTGGCTGCCTCATACCCCCTGACACCAGACACCGTCGGGGAGGCTTACGTCTCCCCCTGGCACCCATCTCTGCTCCCCCGACGAGGGCCCACTGGGGGGCTTACTTGCCACTGCAGTGAGCAGCTGTCAGGACCCACTTGTGGTCCACAAGGACACCACCACAGCGCAGGTATTTGCCACGGAACAGCCCCACCTGCCAAGGCTGTGAGCTCTTCACGCACTCCACACCATTAAAGATCTTCTCCCTGTCAGCCTGACTGAGACCTGAGGTCCCGTGTGGGCCAGAGAAATGGGGTCAGACCTGAAGATTGTGGATGGGAGGTGCAGGAATGTCAGGGAAAGGAACAATGGCTGAGTGTGTGTGACAGTCCCTGCTTGGCATCCCAGCACCCTGGAGGCCGAGGGGGTCTGTCACACGTTTCGGAAAAGCAAAACAGAACACACAAGAAGATGGGAGATGAAGAAGACAGAGGGGTGGCGTGTATAGGACCTTATCATGGGGGAAGGGAAGGACACAATCGCGGGGCTGTCACCACCCCTCTCCCACCACTTCCCACCCCACAGTGGCTCAGAAAACTCACCCACAGCACACAGGAGCAAGAGGATGCTGGGTCTCATGATGGACTCCCTCCAGGGTCTGCCAGGAAAGGTGGGGTGTGTGAGCTCCCCCTCCTCCTCTCTGTCCGTTTCCCCCAGGCCACGCCCTCACTGCCTCCCCCTGACCCTCACCTGTTTGCCAGGTGAGATGCCTTCGTCACCCGTCCAGCCTGTCTCTGTCTCGCTCTGCTGTCTCCCTGACCACCTACCTGCCTGCCCTTTCATCTGCCGGCCACCTGAAACGCAACTGTCCAGCTGTCACACACGAGGCCCCACCTGTCACACACGAGGCCCCACCTGTCACACAGAGGCCCCACCTGGTCCCTTTGTCTCAGCCCATCTGATTTCCGCGTGGCGGTGGGGTGGTACAGGATGAGGAAGCCGGGGCAGGGCACGGTTCTAATCCTGCGGAAACTCTCTTCAGCTAATGACACCTAATTGAGCTTCATAGCCCATGAAGACCCAGCCCTGCTCCCCCAACTTCAACCTGCCCAGGGGACGGGCCCAGGGGACAATGACTCAAGGTGTCTATGGAGCAGGATTCTAATCCCCTCTCCAGGGAGGACTGAGCCGGGAGGGTGGGGCCCTAGGACATCTTGAGCAGGGAAGGGCAGAGGGAAGAGGCTGGGGACAGAGGAGTGGCCTGAGGGCTCAGTGGGAGCTGAGGTTGGGGTGGGGGTGGGGCGTGAAAAGGGGGGAGGGGGATGGGGTCGGGATGGGTTGAAGAGCAAAGGCCAGGGAAGCCTGGAGGTCAGGGAGGTACAACGTGGGCTCCTCACCTAGACCTTTCAGGAGGTGAATTCTAACTGAATTCCCCTCTAAAGACGTTGTTTTTCTTCTTTAAATCATTTTATGCGTCTGGGTGTTTTGCCTGCATTTATGTCTGCGTACCTCCTGTGTGCCTGGTTCCAGTGGAGGCCAGAAGAGAGGGTTGGATCCCCTGGAAATGACTGTGAGATGCCACATGCAGGCGGGAAACTAAACCTCAGTTCCTCTGAAAACAGCCAAGGCTCTCAACCCCCCAGCCTCCTGAATGTCTTTTTGATCTTGTAGTCTGTTTGTTTTTGAGACAGGGTCTTGCCAGCCCTAGCTAGCCCTGGTAGTTGCTGTGTAGTTCAGACTGGCCTCAAATTCACGGAACCCTCCTGCCTCGGCCTCCTGAGTGCTGAGGTCACACACATGTGACCTCACACTTACCTGCTAATTAAATTCATTTGCGAGTGTACCTTGGCGAAGGCAGAGGCCAGAGGTGGGTGTCAGGTGTCTTCCTCTGTCTCAGACTGACTTGTTATTTTTCGATCCATGAATTCCATTTGTTTCCGAACTAAGCCATGGAATTAGCTTGGGTGTCCATCCATAGGTGAATAGAGAAAGAGTGTTGGCATAGACTTTGTTTCCGTCTTTCCAAAACCCTTTATCCTTCTAATTCATTTTATTTTATTTCTTTGACAATTTCTTACTAAACTTGGCCATTTGACACATGCCTCCCACATTGCCCACTCCTCCTAAAACAGCCTGTTCCCCCCCCACACACACACACACATTTTGGAGTCTTTAAGCAAAGGGTGGGGTAATTTATGGCAGCACTTATTAGTGAAGGAATGGCTTCTCCTCCCCAGGAACCCCTTACTGCCCGAAGTCCCCGTGAAGGCTGGGACAAGCTGTGCCCGTCTGGGATGATCTACTGACAGGTCTTGTGCAGGCAACTGCAGCAGCAAGTTCAAAGCAGTGGATTCATGAGTACAATGGCCTTGTCATGTCCAGAGGACACTGTCCAGCAGCAGTCACCTGACTTCTGACACTGTTTCAGGACAGGAATTCTCTGTAGAGCCTGTCCTAGAACTCTCTCTGTAAACCAGGATGACCTCGAACTCACAGAGATCTGCCTGCCTCTGTCTCTCGAGTGCTGGGATTACAGCGTTCACCACCACTGCCTGGCTTCTTATGCTGTTTTTGTCTTCTCTTTTACAATCTTTCCTAAACCTTGAATGGATGATGTAGGCATTCCATTTAGAACTTAGCAGAGTATAGTCCACCCTATTCTTTTTTACACTTTTAATTTTTAAAATATATTACTATCTTTAAAGTGTGTGTGTGTGCGTGCGTGCGTGCGTGCGTGCGTGCATGTGTGTGTGTGTGTGTGTGTGTGTGTGTGTGTTTCTGCCTGTCTGTGTGTGTGGGTTTGTACAGGTGATTAGGAGTACCCATGGAGACCAAAAGAGGATTGGAGTTACAGATAGTTGTGAGCAAACCGTGTGGGTGCTGGGACTCAAACCCAGGTCCTCTGGAAGAGCAACCAGATCTCGTAACCACTGAGCCATCTCTCCAGCCCTAAATTTCTGTAAACACCCTATAGGGTACCTCATGCATAAGTAAAGCCAACGAAGAAGAAAGACGTGATGCTAAATGAGGATTAATCAAGAAACTAGGGAAGTCTGGATTTTGCTGGCTGTGGTGGTGATGGTGGTGGTGGTGATGGTGATGGTGGTGGTGATGGTGGTGGTGGTGGTGGTGGTGGTGGTGGTGGTGGTGGTGGTGGTGGTGATGGTGGTGGTGGTGATGGTGGTGGTGGTGATGGTGGTGATGATGATGATGGTGGTGATGGTGGTGATGGTGGTGATGATGATGGTGATGATGGTGGTGGTGGTGATGATGGTGGTGGTTTCTCCCTAACCCATGGCTCCCTCTATCAAGGTATCTCTTTCATTGCTCTCCCTCTCTGTCCCTCCCTCACCTTGGTAGTGAAGCACAGCAGCTCTCTGAATATGGTGGTGGACTTGCCTTTTCCCCATCTGAGCACGTGGCTCACATCGATCAGTTCTGCTCGTCAGGCTGAGGCACCCGGCCTGGGCCCAAATCATTTTGGTAAAGTAACAGCTGCAGCTGCCGGGTTTCATCTTTGTCTCATGACAGTCATGGATGGGCACCCGCAGGCTGTCATTAGGCAAGGAGGGTTGATGACAACGGGTTTCTCAAAGTGCTCTTGAGGGTACTCCAAGAATAGAGCCTGGTACTGAGCCACGCGGACGTTAGACAGCCGTAATTCAGGTGTTCTTGACCCAGAGTTAATGTGCTGTTTTTCGTTTTTATTTTTTCTTCCGTGAACTAGCAGTAGAAACCATAGCTCTTGGATAGGTGAGCCATCCTGTGGTTATAAGGCCCAGTTGTTTGGAGATGTCTCAGGGCATTTCCATGGCCTCAAAGTTGGGTTGAGGCCCTTTTGCTCTTTTGTTTCATGGACAAACAAATGAAAACATTTTGAGACATCTGGAAGTTTTAGGGCTCAACTCAAAACTTGAGGTGTTTTTAAAGCCTCAAATGCCTTTTGTTTAGTCTCAGTCCAGATTAGGGGCTCAGTGCCTCCCCCGCTTCATGCTGGAGTACAGAGGCCATACTATCCCACAAACTCTGGAATCCAAAGGCAGCGTATCTAACAGTACCTAGGAACCTGTGTCTTAGTCTTTGGAGCTAGCATCTGAAGGATGTCTCCTACTCTG
>JANBXA010000732.1:2745000-2832500 GCA_030556225.1 Cricetiscus sungorus
CACCTCTTTCTCTCCTTGCGCCTTCATCTTTCTTGAAGGTGGAGGCGGTAACATTTACCTATCATAAAAGTTAGTATTTTAGCCGATTTAAAGCCCAGTGGGAGATGTCTATCATAGCCACAATTTCAAAGTATCCAAAAACCATCACTGCTATTAATTACAGAACATCCCATCACTCCCCAAAGAAAGCCATGGCCCATCACCTGAGGACGAATGTGGCACATTGCTCACTGGTTTATTAGACAGACAAAGGAACGATGCTGTGGTATATGCAATGCCCTAAATAGACCTTGGAAGCATCAAATGGCTGGACAGAGGACCACAGAGATGGCGAGTCTGTGAGCACACAACACAGAATAGGCAAATCCACGGAGACAGCAGTATGTGGTTACCGGAGCTTCAGGGAGAAGGAAGTAATGGCTCTCTTCCTTTTGAGCCCCATGCTCTAGCTCATGGATTCTGGGTAAAGCTAATCCCTTCCTTTTTCAGCTGGAGTAAGGCCCCAAGAGGGCCAGGACTGATACTTCTCGCTCTTGGGGAAGCCTCAAGGGGCCCTCTGCTCCACATCTTGTGCATCACCTAAGAGATGGCTCAGTGGCTAGGAGTATCCGAGGCTCTTCCAGGGGACCAGAGTTCAGTCCCCAGCACCCAGCTGGTGGCTCCCAGCTGAATATAGCTCTACCTCCAGGAGACCCTCTGGCTTCCACAGGATCTGCACTCATGTACACAAACCATACACAGATACACACATGCGACTGAACATAAAACAAATTCTTTGTTTTTTGTTTGGTTGGTTTTTTTTTTTTTTTTTTTTTGGAGACAGGGTTTCCTCATAGCTTTGGAGCTTGTCTGTAGACCAGGCTGGCTTCGAACTCACAGAGATCTGCTTGTCTCTGTCTCCCAAGTGCTGGGATTAAAGGTGTGCTCCACCACTGCCCAAAACAAAAAAGTTTTTGTTTTTTTGTTTTTTTGAGACAGGGTTTCTTTATGTAATAGCCCCAGTCATCCTGGAACTCGCTCTGTAGACCAGGCTGCCTCGCACTCACAGAGATCTACCTGCCTCTACTTCAAAAGAAATTCTTAAAAAATTAAAAACAACAACAAAAATATCCTTGCTCATTAGAGAGAATATGGACGCATTACAGTAAGCACTTGGAGATCCTCATAGGAAAAGAAACTGAGCTTTGGCGTGGAGAAATCAGTTGTCCAAGAAGACAATTGGCCAGACAGGAACTAGAACCAGAGCCTTCGTTCCCAGTCCCTACCCAAATAGATGAGTAAACAGGGGTTGGATTCATGAGTCAGTGAAGAGGTTTGTCAGGCTTTTAGAATCTCACAGACCCCCCTAAAACCTTCAGCTGGACGCCTCACTCACCAGAGACCACAGGGCCTCTCTCTGCCTCCCCTACCTCCCCCAGGCTCAGCTTGCTTATATAGGAGCACCCTCACCCTCTCAAGAACACAGGGCACAAGACAGCGGAAGTAAGATGGCATGACATGGTCCTTGTAGGCCCGTTTTTATGGCTCCTGGGGAAACTGAGGCAGGGTGATTACAAATTCGAGGCTAGCCTGGCCTACAGAGTGAGCTCAAGGCCAGCCTGGACAACTTAGTGAGAGCCTATCTCAAAATGAGGAGTAAAAACGGGGCAGGAGATATAGCTGAGTGGTGATGCTTGCCTAGCATGCTCTGGGATGGAGGTTCAAATCCTAATCAGGGATGAGAGGGTGGTAAGCTTACTGGAGATATTACCAAAATGGACCTTATTGGGTTCTTTTTCTTCCTCCCTTAGGGTTCATCATTCATTTATATATACAGTGCTCTGCCTGCAGACCAGAAAAGGGCGCCAGATCTCATTACAGATGGTTGTGACCTGCCGTGTGGTTGCTGGGAATTGAACTCAGGACCTCTGGAAGAGCAGCCTGTGCTTTTAACCTCTGAACCATCTCTCCAGCCCTATTGGCTTCTTTAAAATGCTTTCTTTTGAGATAGAGCCACATGTAGCCCAGGCTTGCCTTGAACCCCTTACGGAGCCAAGGATAATATTGAAAAATTTTCTTCTCTTTTTTTGAGACAGGGTCTCATGTAGCCAGCGGTGACCTTGAATTTGCTAGCACCAGAAGACATCTTTAAATTCCTGATCCTCCTGCTCCCACCTCCCAGGTGCTGGAGGTATGGGTGTGCCCTGTGTGCCTGCTTTAGTACTGGGACTGAACGCTGGGATTTGTGCATGCTAAGCAGGTACTCTGCCTACCGGGCCGCCATATCCTCAGCCCTCAAACAGCTTTAAAACAGTCATGCGTAGGCTGACTGCTGGACCACTCAGCCCACAGACAGCTGAGTCGGCTGGGCCCACACTCGACGGGACATCCTCAGAGGCCAATGGGAAGTTCTTTCCACCATGACGGCTACCTACACCCACAGAGTCCCAGTGAGGAGCTTCCCCTGCTGTTCAGTCTGCTGATTCCCAGGGGTCCCAGGGTGCCCAGCCTGGTGGCTACTCTCCTTTGTTAATTTGATGATGTGTCTGTAAGGCATTTTATTTGGGGCTGGAGAGATGGCTCGGGGATTGAGAGCACTGGCTGCTTTCCCAGAGGATTTAGAACTCATAGCCCTCCCCCCAATGGCTGTTCACCATCATCTGTAACTCTAGTTCCAGGCGATCTCTACAGGCACTGCATACATGTGGTACCCAAACATATGTGCAGGCAAAATGCCCGCACAATAAACATAAAATGCTTTTTAAAAGTGAAAGAGAAAGTCACCTTTTCAAAAAATGTAAAATGCTTTAATTTTCTGAGAATTTCATACGGTGTATTTTAATTACGTACAACCCCTCCTCCAGCTTCTCTCTTTCTTCCCTTCCCACACAAGTTCGTGGCCCACCCCTCTCTCTTTAAACCTAAGTCCACTCTGTACAGGAAGGTGGTTGATATACCAGGAGTCGCTAAAGAAAACGTTTCATTTAAAACATTACGTCAAACGCTAACGGCTCCTCAGTAGGAGTGGGATTCTCTTCCTCCTCCTCCTCCCTGTCCTTGCCCGGACTGTCTGGCTTGAGCCTGAGCGGGTGCTGATCATGCGTCACAGCCACTGTGAATCTGTATGTGCATCTACCCTAGTGTGTCTGCAAAATCGTCCTCTTGAGGTTATCTGCATCCCTGGCTCTTTCGATCTGTACCAGCGGGCTTATGTGCAAGCAGGCCATTGTTTCAGCTCGTAGGGTCCGAGGATGGGTAAGACTGATGGCCACTGCTCTTTTCCAGCAGTGTGCACAGCTCCTCCCACACGATGAACACCAGCTGGTAGGGACCAGCTTGATTCCTTCATGTGGCATGATTCAAGTGTGTGGTGTGTTTAACTATAGCATCTCACTGTCAGTCAAGTTCGGGGAATAACCAAAAGCATTGGCAATAGTATATAACGCTTGAAGCATCTATGGGGCCCAACTGGCAAACAACTCAAAAAGAGGTAACTCTTTCTTGATACCTGATTTTCAGTTGCTGGCAAAAAAGTGCTCAGTTGGGGTGTTAGCTTCCCATTCCAGGGCAACACTTTTTGAATATAAGTGTATATGGTTTCTTCAGATGTCTTATTCCTTCTCATATTCTCACCTCTACTCCACCCTCCCATCCCCCAGCGCACTTAACCCTTTGATAATTTTTCCCTTTCTCCATTTATGGCACTATATTCTATTTCCCTTTTCTTGAAAGAGCCCACCCTGTTAAGGTATCTACTGGCTAACTTTTGTGTCAATCTGACACAAGCCAGAGTTATCTGAGAGGAGGAACCTCAACTGAGGAAATGCCTCCAGAAGATCTGGCTGTAAAGCAAGCTGCCATGGTCTCTGATGGGAAGAGAGATAAGGTAAAGCTGGATCAGTGGCGGAGCCCCTGCCTAGAGTCCCCCAGTGAGGGGCTGGGGTGTGGCTCAGGGGTGGAGCCCCTGCCTAGAATCCCCCAGTGAAGGGCTGGGGCGTGGCTCAGTGGTGGAGCCCCTGCCTAGAATCCCCTAGTGAGGGGCTGGGGTGTGGCTCAGTGTTAGAGCCCCTGCCTAGAATCTTCCAGTGAGGGTTTGGGGTGTGGCTCAGTGGTGGAGTATTTACTTAGCTTTCATGAAGCTCTGAATTCCATACCCAGTACCCAGGTAAAAACAAACAAAACAAAACAAAACAAAACAAACAAAACACAAAGAAATCTGTGTGCTCTCAGGGTGGATGACTCCAGCTGCTAAACATAGTTATCATTGCATGACGGTGAGAGCATCTGAAATCTCCTTCTGGCTTTCTTCAGTAGCTAAAGTCAGCATGCTGTACAATGGGGTTCCTCCCTCTAACTTTTAAAACTTCATTTAAAGGTATTGTGATTGATTTTTAAAGTGCTTGGTGACCGGATACACATCGGCTCTCTCTAACATGCTCATATTGATACTTTCCTATTTCTCTAGTTAACCCCAAGTCAGTATTGCCACAATTGTCCCCTCTCACAGCTGTGGAGGATGTACTGAATCCGGGGGTCAGTTAGATTTAAATTCCCTGGCCAAGTGCTGTGTGATGTTTCGGGATGAGGCAGCAGAGACATCTTGTAGGGTCTCAGTAAACCATCCACCCTCTGAGGACTTTGACCTTGGCCTGTGACATAGGTACTGCCCTTCAACAGTTGTGGCCATGGCATGACTTTTCCTAGGGAGACACCACACACAAATACATATCTACTTGACAGGAAACCCTCAACAGACCAAAGTAAGATTGCACCAAAGTCCAACTTGGCAAACCAATGAATAATGGGTTTTCTACCAGAGTAGGGATGACTTAGAGACTTCACCACCCAGCTCCGCTGTAACCCCCGATCTCTCTGCACAACTTGCAGGCAGCCCCACAGGCCAGAGCCTCTTTTCTGTGGCTGGCCTTGTAGTGGGAGGTGAAGATAAACCCTGTGCAGTCAGACTAGCTTATCTGCCAAGTCTCCGGCTACGGAGACACTCTCAAAAGACAAGGTGGGAGCTGGTGTGGTGGCGCAGCACCTGCGAAGCAGAGGCAGATAGGTCTCTGTGAGTTCAAGGCCAGCCTGGTCTACACAGCGAGTTCCAGGCCAGACAAGGCCACTGAGTGAGACTGTGACTCAAAAACAAAAGAGAACAATAAAACAAAACATAAGGTGGGGTAATTGAGATGGATACCTAAAGTGCTTGAGGACCCAAGTTTAATTCCTGGGACCCGCGTGGCCAAAGGAGGGACCTGAGACTTGACATCTGACCACCATGTCGCTCACTCCTCCAAAATTAGTGCAATAAAAAAAATTTGAAAAATGTAAGGTGAGTGGCCCTTGATGACCTAAGGTCGTCTGCTGGCCTTCACATGCAAAACATTCTTACACACACACACACACACACACACACACACACACACACACACACACACGTGGAGATGCATAACTCTAATCCCAGCACTCAGGAGGCTGAGGCAGGAAGAGAGAGAGAAAGAGCAAAGGTTACAAAACAAGATCCCAACTAGAAAAAAAAAATCCAAGTAGCCAGGTGGTAGCAGTGGCAGAGGTGGCAGCTCATGCCTTTAATCCCAGGACAGTGGCAGAGCAGACAGATCTCTGTGAGTTCAAGTTCAGCCTGTTCCAAGACCATAGTGCTACACAAAGAAACCGTGTCTCCAAAACCACAAACAAACGAAAAACAAACAAAAGACTACCAGATCCCCTAGAACCTGATACATAGGCAGTTGTGAGCCGCCCTGTCTGTGCTGGGAACTGAACCCTGGTCCTCAGTGAGACCAACCGGTGTCCCCAGAGACTTTTAGATTTTTAATTGTGTGTATGTGCATGGGCGTTCATGTCCAGGTGCAAGCTAGTGGATAGCCCTGAGCAGCACTCACCTTGGCTTTTTGCCTGCTTTTGAGACAGAGCTCTCATTGGCTTGAGGATAGCTAGCCAGTGCGCCCAGGGGGATCCGTCTCCACCTCCCCAGCCCAGGGATTGCTCAGGCTTTTTATATGGGCTCTGGGGATGGAACTTTGGTCCTCGCAGCAACTGCTTTACTCACTGAGCCTTCCTCCCCAGACTATTTCACACAGTCCTCACAAGCTGTCAGAACACTGCAGGCCTGGACACAGCTTGGGGTGGGGAGGGGAGGGGGAGCTGCTCAGCCATGGACGCCTCCTGTCCTCTATTAAAGCATAAACCTCACATCAGGCCTGCGAGGGGATGAGTGTCATGGAACCATTTTGTCCCTTTTGTCTCTCTCCCCAGAGTGGATGCTGTTTCCATGACCTGTGCTCTTTGAGAGTAATCTAGGACCTAGGCTCCGCCGACCTTCTCGGGCTTCCTGCTCTCCCCGAGTCTCCTGCAAGCTGGATGGTTTTCTCATCTTCTCTTGGCCTCTTAAAATGGAGCCAGGGACCCATTCTTTCACCTCTCGTCACGGCCCCCTCTCTTGACTCTTCAGTCTAAAAACTGTCGTAGAATGTGACCCCATTAACCTTGATGGACCCAGGCTGAACCTTCCTTATTCTAGGCCTACCCTTCCTCAGAACAGGGACATGACATCTCACCCTTGGGAGAGGAGAGAAGGGCTTCTCATGCTGTAGGAGCTGGACGCGTGCCAGGAAGCGCAGCCACCCTTCGACAATGCCATCCAGGAGGAAGTCCTTCCAAGTTTCTCTTCCTCTGCCCCTTGGCCACTCTCTCTGGGTTCCAACCTCCCCGGCACAGGCTTCCTTTGTTATTAAAACTCCCTTGGGCAAAAGCAAGAAGAGGTGTCTGTGAAGCTCATGAGAAGGAGGTAGGAGGTAGGAGGAAACTTGTCACTTGGCTGTCTCTCCAGCTCACCTATGTCCTTATTTACTGTTCCACAAGAAGGATTTGGGCGGCTGCCTCCTACTTGCTCAAATCCCCAGCTGTCACTCACTGTGGCTGGCTCTGGCCCTGGAACCTTGGAGACATTGGCATCATGGCAATTAAATCCATAAGGGCAACTGCTACAATAACAATAATGATGACAGCTACCACTTACTAAACAGACACTCTGTGCAAGGCGCTCTCACACCATACTAGTCCAACTAATCCTCCCAGCAACCCTCTGAAATCTGTGTTATTATTTTTTTCCAATTAAAAAAAAAATCTACAGAGGGTGTGGTGGTTTGCACCTGTAGTCCTGGCTACGACAGAGACCAAACAGGTGGAAAACCAGAGCTCAGAAATTGGAGACAGGCCTGGGAAAAGTAGCAGCAAAAACTAGCAGCATCTCCCAACAAGAACAACAAAGATGATTTAGATTTATGCTGCTGGCTGGCACTCTTTTTCATTGGTGACAGTGCTAGAATCTTGTTTTTCTCCTTTTATATTGTTGTCCTTTATCTTCATTCGATACTGCCTTCATCAGTGTGTATCTTTTGCAATCACCTTTATTACCGCGTCTCCCTTGGAATTGCTTTTATTAGCCTTGACGACTTATCTCCATTACTGTGTATCTTTACCTACCAAGTCTGTTTCGGCTTGGTGTTTTTCTTGTATTAAGATGTGGGCTGGGGCTGTAGCTTAGTTGGTAGTGTGTTTGCCTGCCATCCAAAATCCGGGCTTGAATTCCCACCACTGCGTGAACCCAGTTCGCTGGTGTGGGCCTGTGATCCCAGGGCTTGGAAAGCAAAGGTGTGAGAATCAGTTCAGCTATCCTTAGCTACATAGCAAGTCTGAGGTCAGCCTGGGCTACATGAGTGTCCTGGTTACTTTTATTTATTTATTTATTTATTTATTTATTTATTTATTATTTATTTATGTAGTTAGTTAGTTAGTTAGTTAGTTAGTTAGTTAGTTAGTTAGTTGTTAGTTAGTAACTGATACACGCTAGAGTTATTGGAGAGGAGGAACCTCAATTGAAGAAGTACTATCTCAGCCTGACCTGTAGGCAAGCCTGTGTGGGGCGTTTTCTTGACCAGAGCCGGATGTGTGAGCCCAGCCCACTGTGGGCGGGGCCAGCCCTGCTCAGGTGGTCCTGACACATAAGAAAGCCGGCCGAGCAAGCCTTGGAGAGCAAGTCAGTAAGCAGTGATCTTCTGTGGCCTCTGCATCATTTCCTGCCTTGCGTTCCCGCCCGGATTTCCCTTGGTGATGGACTGTGTGACCCAGATGAGTGAGCCAGGCAGACCTCCGGGAATTGCTTTTGTTCGTGGCATTTTATCACAGCAATAGATAGCCAATTAGGACAATGGTACCTGTCTCAAAAACAGCAATTAAGGTTAGTTTCACCTAAACTGTTAGCAAAACCCTAGGTGGTTTCTAGTTTTCAGTTTTTATTTCTGTATGTGTGTGTGCGCGCGCGCATGCAGACAGACATTCAGAGCTGGGGTTACAGGTGGTCGTGAGCTGTGCCAGTGCCGGGAACAGAACCCAGGTCCTCTGCAGGAGCAGTGCGGTCTCTGCATCACTGAGCCGGCTCTCTAGTCCTTTTGTTTTTAAGATTTACTTGTTTATTTTTATTTTGTGGGTATGGGTGTCTTGCTGTAGCCCAATGTTCCTTGTCTTTTAAGAGTATAAGCTTACAAATTGCACATTTCCCCCAATGTGTGTATATTTTAAATTTATAGACATAATGGTAAGGCACATAGTTTTCTATATTTTTTTTCATCCAGGTTTGTGTTTTTTATTTTATTTATTTAAAACAATTTAATTTTCATTTTACATGCCAATCTCAGTTTCCCCTCCCACCCATTCTATTCCCACCCTTCCCACCCCCTTCCACTCATCCACTCCTCAGAGAGGGTAAGACCTTTGGGGCAGTTGAGGCAGGACCAACACCTCCCCACCCCCCACCTCTCCCATCTCCCGCCATCACACCAAGGCTGATCAAGGTATCCCACCATAGGGAATGGGCTCCAAAAAACCAGTTCATGGCCCTGGGATAGGGTGCCACTGCCAGACCTCCTAACAGATCAGCTCTCATAACTGCCACCCACATTCAGAGGTCCTAGTTCTGTCCCATGCAGGTCCCCCAGCTGTCAGTCCTTAGTCCATGAGCTCCCTCTAGCTCCAGTCAGCTCTCTCTGGTTTCCCCATCATGTTCTTGACCCCCTGTGCATATGATCCCTCTTCCCTGTCTTCAACTGAACTCCAGGAGCCCAGCCCCGTGCTTGGCTGTGGGTCACTGCATCTGCTCCCATCAGTTACTGATGTAGGCTCTGTGATGACAGTTAGGGTAGTCACTAGTCTGAGTACAGGGGAAGGTCCAAGGCTCCTTCCAACAGCCTCTCCACTATTGCTAGGAGTCTTAGCAGGGGGTCATCCTTTTTATTTTAATAAGTTTGTATTTACATTAATAAAATCGCTCTGATCCATTTTGGGCCATGCTCTTATCTGTTGGGAGATGCCATTCGGTAAATATGTTTCTCTTATTGGTTAATTAATAAAGCCTTGTTGGCCAATAGGAAAGCAAGATAGACTGGACTAGGAGACAAGGAGAATTCTGGGAGATGTAGTAGGGAGATTCAAGATGTAGGGACTTGAGAGAGAAGAGGTCCAGACCCTCTCTCCCGTAAGATAAGACCACGTGGAGACACTTAGATTGATAGAAATGGGTTAATATCTAAGACAGAGCTAGCCAATAAGAAACACAAGTAACTGGCCAACAGCTTTATAGCTAATACAGCGTCTCTGTGTGTTATTTGGGGCTGGCGTGGCTGTGGGACCAGTGGGACCAGGCTGGCGGGAAAACTGACCATAACACTTATCAAAGGTGACAGTCCCCATCCCAAACCTCACTGTTAAACAGTCCTGAACGTCTTGCAAAGTCCTCTCTTCCCCTGGCTCTAGGCAGCCAGTGGTTTACTTTCTGCTCCTGTTTTGCCATGCTTTGAACTTCGCATAGATGCTAGGCTTCCTTCTCTAGCCTTGTGCATTTCTGATCTGTCCATGGATCTGCAAGCATCTTCTATTGCATGTTCTCGCTTTCCTGCTACTAGGCATTATCCCGATGCACAGCCTTCTGGTTTAACATGTCTGTTCATGCGTCAGTTGCTGGATATTTTGAGTGGCTTTACAGTTTCTGATTATTAGAAATAACACTGCCATAGACATTCAGGTAGGGATAGTTCTGTTTTCTTTCCCCTTCGATAGGCACTGAGCAGTGAAATGTCTTAGTCACATGACAAGTGCATGTCTTAGCTATTTAAGAGATTGCCACGTGCTTTCCAAAGGAGCCCTCCCATGTTTTCTGTTGCCACCAGCAGCGTGTAAGTTTCCTATTTCCACCAGCCGATGGCATGTCTACCTCTGTTGTTGGTAACACCGGGCCATTACGATTTGCTTCATGAGACTCGTGTGGTGGTACATGCATGTCATCCCCACACTCCAGGAGACTGACGTGGTGGGAAGACGAGGCATCTGAGGGCATCTAGGCTATATGGCAAGACCTCATTCCCAACAACAAATACCAACAAGTGCTACTCCAAATCTTTCTTTCTTTATTTGTTTTTCTTCATGCATGCCTATCCACCGCTTACAGGCCTGTGGAGGCCAGAAGAGAGCATCTGACCTTCTGAAACTAGAATTACAGATGGTTGTGAGCCACCATGTGGATGCTGGAAATCACACCCAGATCCTCTGAAAGAGTAGCATTTTTTTTTAACACTCTTAATCATGGACCTATATGTCCAGCCTCTATTTTTATCTTATTTTATTTCACCAAATATTCTTTGACCTACACACCTATATACACATGCCATGGCACACATACACACGGTAAATAAATGTGAATTACACAAAGCTGGGGTTGGAGCTCAGGCTACCCCACCTCAGACACTGGGACCCTTGGCTACTTTGTCATGCGCTTCTAAGACTTAGACAGTCTTCGGTGAGAATCTCTGTCAGGATGATTCTAGACTGCGTCAGGGTGACAGACCTAAATATCATCCCATCCCTCAGTGTCCGACCGAGGGTGGCATGTTTAAGGTATGTGCACATGGAAGTCACTTGCATGAAATAGCATAATATTTGCACAGAGTCTGCAGACTCTTCATCGCCTCAGGATTTAAGTAGTATGTAGATAACTCATTACATGTAACATAAGGATGTGGTGTGCATTGGATAGTTTGCCGATTTCTCTGTGTGTGTATATGTGTTTGTGTAAGCATGAACGTGTGTATTTATGTTTGCATGTGTATATATGCGTGTTTCATGTATGTGTGATGTGTGCGTGTTACAGTGTATGGGAGCACTCGTCTGTGTGTATGCTTGTTCAGGTCAGAGGACAACCTCTAGTATCATTCTTTGTGACTGTCCACCATATCTTCTGAGACAGAGTCTCTCATTGTACCCAAAGTTTGGTTAGCCATTAGAGTGACTGGCTAGCCATCCGCTGGGGTCTTCCTGTCTCCTGGAGTTGCAAGTATGTTCTACTTCCCTGGCTTTTTATGTGAATGCTGCAAATCTAAACTTAGGCTCCTGGGCTGACATGGCAAGCCCTTTATCTACACAGCCCTCTCTCTAGCCCTGTTTGCAAAGAGTTTAGCGTGTGTGGGAGGCACGGGGGGCATGAACGCAGAGATCTGAGGTCACCTTGTGTGTGTATGCATGTGTGTGTGTGTGAGTATGTGTGTGTGTGTGGGGGGCATGGATGCAGCGATCTGAGGTCACCTTGTGTTTGTATGCATGTGTGTATGAGTGTGTGTGAGTGTGTGTGTGTGTGTGTGTGTATGTGGGGGGGCATGGATGCAGAGATCTGAAGTCACCATGTGTGTGTGTGAGTGTGTGTATGTGTGAGTGTGTGTGAGTGTGTGTATGTGTGCCGCGTGTGTGCACATGCGTGTGTGCACGTGTGTGCGCAAGCGTGTGTGTGATCCCACTGATCAGATTGCTCCACAGACACCTGTGATGTCTAATTGCATTACAATAAGAAGCCTGTAGTGTGCATCAGAGAGGAGCACACATGTCAGATGAGCCTCTTCTAGGCTGAGTTACAGCGCCTTGGGCTCTGGGTCTTATGTGAACAGATGACGAGATATATCAGCTAAGTTGCCTTTCAGCAGAGGCATGTGGAAGCGTGTATTTGGGCAGTTGACAAAAGATGCTGTGGCTTTCAGGACCCTTGCCCTAATCTTGAACAAGGCTCAGTGTTTGCCGGTCTGATGTTCAGGGAGGTTTTATACAACAGAACCACTATGAAGACCAAACTGACTGTATTGTTGAGTGCCTTTGCTTTCATTGCAAAGCTTTCTTATGTGTTCTGAAGTGTGAGTCCTATGAGTGTGTGCGTGTGTGTGTGTGCGTGTGTGAATGTGTGCGTGTGTGCGTGCGCGTGTGTGGGTGCGTGTGAATGTGTGCGTGCGTGTGAATGTGTGTGTGTGCGTGTGCATGTGGTGTGTGTGCATGTGCGTGTGCGTGTGTGTGTGTGGGGGGGGCGGCGGTGGAGGCCAGAGGTCCACATTAGGTGTCCCCGTAGTTTTTGAGACAGCGTCTCTTGATGATCCTGAAGCTCACCAGTTCCATTAGGCTTCTGGCCAGCAGGTCCTGGGGTTTCTCCTGCTGCTGCTTCCCCAGCTCTGGGATTTCAGGTGACATTTGACCATCACGCTTTGATGGATTCTCACCATCAAATTCTCATCTCAGATCCTTGTGTTTGTACAGAGAACACTTTACCATGGAGGAGGAGCCATCTCTTCAGCTCGTCAGAGCTGCTTTTCCCCCTTAGATTTATTTTCATAAATAAATGTATTTGTGTTTGCATGTGTATTCATGTTTGCATGTGTGTATTCATGCAAACCACGTGTGTGCCCTCAGAGGCCAGAAGAGTGCATAAGACCCCTTGGAAGTAGAGTTACAGACAATTGGGAGCCACCCAATAAAGGTGCTGGGAGCTGAACCTGGGTCCTCCGCAAGAGTGTTATTAACCACTCTACCCCCTGCAAAACTTTTTCTATTAAGAGGTTTTGAAATGTTTGCTTTGACTGCCCCTACATCAGCACCCCGTGTTTAAAGCATTGCGCCACCCTGTCTCCCAATCCTCTTCAGCTCCTAACGGGCCCAAAGCTGTCCGCTTGCCCAGCCTGACACTACAGAACTGTCCACTCATCTATGTTTCCCGTAGCCCCTGCCTCCCTCAGCACCCAGAATGGTGCTGGACCTCAGGGAAGGGTCTCCCATGACGGATACACCTCAGGGTCTCCCCTGTCTTCTCGGCGCACCCTAAAACATTCGCATATTTGGCCTCATGGAGTCTTCCAGTGTTCTGTTGGGTACAGGCACAGGCAGGGCAGGCTCTATGACTCTTACGCGTGTGTGTGGAGAGTGGGTAAAGTGTGTGCTGGCGTTAGGAACCATGTCAAGGACCTTTCATTGCCTCAAGCCCATGGGATGACAACACCTCCCCAGATGATTCAGGCTCGGAGAAACGACAAGGCTTCCCCTTGGTCCTTGTGTAGATGTTGACAATGTGGACAGAAAGCGTCAACGACATCTTTCTCCCCCTGGGTTTTTACAGCCTGAGACTGCTTCCATACAGAGACCTCGCTACTGAGATTAGCTGGACTCACCTTCTGGTTCACCTGGCTGCTGCTGTTACTGAGTTCCCATCAGAGGGCATCATGGCCCACCCAATCCCAGCTTTCCTGTGTGTGCGTGTGTGTGTGTGTGTGTGTGTGTGTGTGTGTATGTGTGTGTGTGTGTGTGTGTGTGTGCGTGTGTGTGTGTGCGTGCGTGTGTGTGCGTGTGTGTGCGTGTGTGCGTGTGCGTGTGTGCGTGTGTGCGTGCGTGCGTGTGTGTGTGTGTGCGTGCGTGCGTGTGTGTGCGTGTGTGCGTGTGGTGTGCGTGCGTGCGGTGTGCATATGTGTGTGCGTGCGCGTGTGTGTGCTGCGTGTGCGTGTGCGTGCGTGTGCGTGCGTGTGTGTGCGTGTGCGTGCGTGCGTGTGTGCGTGCGTGCGTGCGTGCGTGCGTGCGTGCGTGCGTGCGTGCGTGTGCATGCGTGTGCGTGCGTGCGTGCGTGTGTGTGTGTGTGTGTGTGTGTGTGTGTGTGTCTTAACTACTCTCCTGGTGCTGTGAAGAGACACTATGACTAAGGAAACTTTTGTCAGAAAGCATTTAATTGGGGGCTTGCTTACAAGGGGCTTGCTTAGAGGGCAAGTCCATGGCCATCAGGGTGGGGAGCCTAGTGACTGGCAGGCAGCTGCTGGAGCAGTAGCAGAGAGCTCACATCCCGATCTGCAAGTGGGGTGGGGGAGGGAGGGGGCCTGGGCTTGGGTTTTAAAACCTTAAAGTCCACCCCCAGTGACGTATCTCTTCCAACGAGCCCACATCTCCCAAGCCTTTCTGAACAGTCCCCTGAGGACCAAGAATTCAGACAAATGAGGGGGGTCACTCACATTCACCACTACCATGTCTGTGGTTTCTTCCTCCCCTGTCACCCCAGTTGGGCAGTCCCCAAGCCATCAATGGTAATCATTCCTGAAGACGTCTGCGTCCCTCCGAAGATAGAAACATCTCTCCCCACTCAGTTCTGCAGTCAGTGCCAGAGATATATTGCGTTGGCTGTCATATTTCTTACCTTTGGCACTGCTGTGACAAAAACAGCTTGAGGGAGGAAAGGTTTGTTTGGGCTCATAGTTCAACGGTAGCGAAATCATGGCGGCAGGAAGTTGAGAGACCGGGTCACGCTGCATTTGCCATCAGGAAGGGATGAATACTCTGCCAGCTCATTTTCATTTTGTATTCAGTAGGGAGCCCCAGGCTCTGGAGTGCTGCTGCCCGTGTTTAGGATGGACCCTCTCAGCTCAGATAACCTAGTCGAGAGACCTCAAAGATGGGCCTGAAGCTTTTTCTCCAAGCTATTCTAGACCGTCCCATTGACAGTGTATTGACCTGGAAACAGCACGAAAGCCACACACATCCTCCATCAAAATCATACTAGTTGCAAGATCAAGGTTGTATGTGACCAGGTGACCGTAGACTGGGGGGGGGTCTGGTTTTATTTCTGTCACTGTGACAAATACCCTGGCCAAAAGCAGCATATAAAGGAAAAGGGTGTGTTGGGCTTACAGTCAAAAGTAGAGAGAAATGAGTGCGCTCTTACGGCTCCTCGTCCAGCTTCGCTTGTCTTACACAGTTCAGCAACCCCTTGCTCAGGGAATGGCGCGGCCCACAGAGTGCTGGGCCGTCCTACATCAATTAACCATCAGAACAATCCTCCAGAGACAGGCCCACAAGCCACCTGATAGAGACAATTCCTCAGCCGAGGCTCTGTTTTCAGTCCAAGTTGTGGCAAATTGACAGTGAATATTAATCAGCACACTGGGGTTCCATGCATGTACTTCTGTGGTATGTTAACTTGAGTCCCCCAGGCAAATGCCCAGGAGGGGTACACTTGGGCCATATAGGAATTCTGTTTCAGTTTCCCGGGTTTCTCACCTGCTCCTGACTTGCTAGAATGGTTTGTGAGGTTCAGGGAAGTACTACATTTACTGGATTGTCACAAAGGATATTTTAGTATCAGCTTATGTGTATTGTACAAATTCATTATGACACTTCGACATTCTATGTGCCTCAATTGGTCTCAGGCCCCATTTTTGTCTCTCATCCCCACTCCTGGTTCTTTTTACCTCAAAATACTCTATTGTCATGTCCTAGTTCCATACTCGGACAAAGCCAACTTTAAGGTAATGCATGGTGACGCATGCCTTTAACCCCATCATTCGGGAGGCACAGTGAGTTCCAGGACAGCCATGGCTATATAGAAAGAAAAACAACACAGGAACCTTTCAGAGGAAAGGGGTTTATTCAGATCACAATTCCAGGTTTATAGTCGATCGCTGTGGTTGTGGGGCAGTCAGGGCAAGAATTTGAGGCAGCTCGCCACATCCACAGTCCTAAGCAGTAAGAAAAAGCGTGCGTGCGTGCACGCCTGCGCTCGGCTCCCCTTCTCCTCCCTTAAACAGTCCAAACCCAGACCCAGAGGAGTTCTGCCAGCAGCAGACTGCATCTTCCCATCTCAACTGATGCTGTTCAGACACTTCCCCAAAGACAGGCCCATGGGACAACTGTGGACAGTCCCTCGCTGAGGCTCTCTTCCAGGTGACGAGGCTGTGTCACAATGCCTTTCTAAGTCTGGCTTACTTCGTTTTCCTGCAAACAGGGCGATTTCATTCTTTACAGCTTAACGAAAATGCGATGGGCACATTTATCACATTCTCTTCATCTGGACGGACTGTGAGGTTAACCCCACACCAAGGCTGTTAGGAAAAAATGTGAATGCACAGAGCTCTCTGTGCTGTGTTTCCTTAAAACCTTGTGGGAATATGCCAAGGATATTGTCTGTGTTTTTCAGACAGGGTCTCATGTAGCACAGCCTGTCCTTGAGCTTTCTATGTAGCTAAGGACCACTCTGAACATCTGATCCTCCTGTCTACACCCCGCAGGTCCACGGAATACAGGTGTGAGTGCCCACATCCAGTTTCTGCTGTGCTGGGGCACAGACCCAAGGCTTCTAGGATGCTAGATGATCCTTCCATCTACTGAGCTACACCCCCAGCCTGAAGCTGTAGCTTCTTCAAACATCTCCACACTGATTTACACAGCGACTGCTGCCTTCCCTCCAGAAGCCAACAACACACAAGATCTCCAGCGAAACACCCCTGTCTCATAAAGTTCCAATAATTTCCTCACACCTTTTTTGGGGGGCCTCCCAAGTGTTTGGCTACCTGTAAGCTTTCTGACTTGGTTGTTTGGGGGGCGGGGCATGGATACTTGACTAAGTATGATTGGTGTGATTAAGCCATTGGTGATCAATTCAAACTTAAACCAGGAGTTCCAGCCTTGAATCGGGAGGCTTGTTCCTCTGGTAACTAATCTTGTCCCCACCCTGTCTGATTTTCTAGAGACTTTTCACGAGCCTCTTTAGTAATGTAGCTTGAGTAACGTTGAAGCTGGGTGTGGTGGGGTATACCTGTAATCCCAACACTCAGAGGAGTTAGAGACAGGGATATTAGGAGTTCAAGGCTAGCCTCTTCTACATGGTGAGTTTGAGGTCAGCCTAAACCACCTAAGGCTACACAAGACCCTGTCTTATGTAATGTGCTGGAGAGGACTTGTAAGTATATTGCTCCTGTGTGTTATAGCTAATAGAGGACATCTTCAGGAACCAAGGATAATGGGATAAAAACCTTAAGAAAATCTATCTTTATAGATGTGTTCAGGTAGGAGACACCATGGTTTTAGGTGTCCATGAAGCAGGAATCATAGACAAAATACAAACCGGGTTTGGGGGCACTTGTTTATAGTCCCAGCACTACTCAGGCCGAGGCAGGAGCATTGCTGCAGCTTCAAGGGCTGCAGACGTGAGTCCAAGGCCGTTTTGGGATGTGTGGTGAAAACCTATCTCACAAAAGAAAAGGAAGCCAAAATATACACATCACAGTATCCTATATCCCTAACCTGCCCCTACGTCATTGTTCTGTAGTCACGTCACACCGCTCATCTCTTGGTCCCAGAACAGCAGAATTCTAGGACTTTCTCAGAGATATAGTCCCCACACTTTATAAACCCCCAGTTCCCGGGGGGAGTGGGGTGGCAAGATTGCTCAGTGGTTAGAAGCATTGGGTGCTTTCACAGAAGTCCAGAGTTCTGTTCCCAGCACCACAGTCGCCTGCTACTCCAGCTCTAAGGGATCTAACGCTCCCTTCTGGTATTTGTGGTCACTGCACTCATGAGCACATATGTGCATGCACACACACACACACACACAGAAACATAGATATAAAATAAATCCTTTTTAAAAAAGCAGTTCCTTTTACACTTGGGACCTTTGCCCACGCGTCTCCTACCCGAGAGACTCTCAGCTCACCTTATTTGAACCAGCTTTCCCCTAATTTCAGAACAGAAGCCCTGTCCTCATCCTTTGCAGAATGACATGCATCATGATCCCATTGAGATTGTCACAACACACGGCATGTGGGCACAGCTGTCCAGCTGGGTGTCAAAGCAACAGCCTGGAATCTTGTCCCACACAGATGGCCACTCCTGTCTGGTTAACACCAGTTATTATTGGCCACTCAACCTTTAGCCACCCTCGTGCTGCTGGAAGAATTTCAGCCTTGAAGCAGGTGGCTGCTTCCTCTGGACACGGACACAACCCTCAGCACACATCAGGTTTTCTAGGGACTTTCCAAAAAATCAACTTAACATCATTAGTATTTTCCATTCTCTCTTTTCTTTTCCTTTCTTTTTTTTTTTTTTTTTTTTTTTGAGACAAAGTCTCACTTTGTAGCCCTAGCTGGCCCGGAACTCTCTATGTAGACCAGGCTGACCTCAAACTCACAGAGCTCTGACTGCCTCTGATTTTCAAGAGCTAGAATTAAGGGCGTGAACCACTATGCCTGGCTATCTTTTTTTTAAAAAATTAGGTTTATTTTAGGTATATGAATGTTTTGCCTGCTTTCATACACTTGTACAGTGTGAATGCCTATTGGATCCGTTAGAACTTGGGTTAAAAATCAGTGTTAGTTGGGCTGGAGAGATGGCTCAGAGGTTGAGAGCGTTGACTGCTCTTCCAGAGGTTGTGGTTCAATTCCCAGCAACCACATGGTGGTTCACAACCATCTGTAATGAGATCTGGGGCCCACTTCTGGCATACATGCAGGCAGGCATGTATATATAATAAATAAATAAAATTAAAAAATCAGTGTTAGCTGGAACTTGGGTCTTCTTGCTCTTAACCACTGAGCCACCCTCTAGCCCTTCTTTTAAATGTGTGCGTGTGTGTGTGCCCGTGCGTGCGTGCATGCGTGTGTGCGCGCGTGTGCGTGTGCGCGTGTGCGTGTGCGTGTGCGTGTGCGTGTGTGTGTGTGTGTGTGCGTGCGCGCGTACCAGCACACCTGTGTGGAAGTCACAGGACAACTTGTAGGAGTTGGTTATCTCTTTACATCATGTAGATTGCAGAAAGTTGAACTCAGACTGTCAGGCTTGGTAGGAAATGCCTTTATTGCTGAGCCACCTCATTGGCCTCTGCTACTATTGTTGGAGACAGGCTTTTGTGCTGCAGCTCAGGCTGGTTTCAATCATCATCCTCCTGCCTCAGTCTCTCAAGATGTGCGCCACCACGTTCAGGAGCATCTCCCGTTTTAGGAAATGCTTGCTCTCTCTTTCTTGTGGCTCGGAATTTACCCTTGTGACGAGGCTCTCAGGGTAAATTATGAACCCATTTTAAAGGCAAGAGAGTAGAGAGCTGGATGTGGGTGGCAGACATCTGTCATACTCACACTCTGCAGGGTGAGGCGGATGATGGTCAGGAGGGCTTCAGGCCAGCTTAGGCTGCCAAGCAAGACCATGTCTCATGCAAAACAAAACAAAACAGCAAGCAAGGAAGTTTTGAGTTTTATGACTTATTCAAAGCAGGGATTAGCATTGAGCAGATGCAGGGTCATAGGCAAAGATATGAAGACAAGGACTATTGAGTAAGAATGTTCATAGAGGAGTTAAAGGCAGACTCGTGGGGGCGATAAGACCTAGAAAAGAGGCCTTTGGCTCCTGTAACTGTAGGGACCAGAGAGCTGTTGATCTGTGGTGGCAGTGACTCAGGGAGGGCAGAGTTGACAGGAACTGGGCCTTGTAGAATGTTGGATGTAGTTTGTGTCAGGATATTGGAGTAGGAATGAACGAGGCAGAGGGTCTAGAGTAGCTGTGGTGAGTCACCTTGAGGTGCATAGGATGTGGTCATGGCAGAAGATTCTGGACGAGAGAGACTTTCAGAATGAAAGGAGTCTAGAACTTTCTTGAATATAAAACAGACAGTGTTGTCAGGGGGTAAATATTTTGACGGTTCCAAGAAGCTGTTGGGTAGGTTAGGTCTATAAACAATGCTACTGAGATGAGTTCCTGATGGGCCTGAGTGGCATAAACAGAATTGATATGCAGGATATCCAGTTCAAGGTGGACACCATGCTGTACCTGTGGACTTGGATGGTATTTGGGTTGGAGTACTCAAGTTATTGATGTGTTTCAAAGCCAGTAGAGGGGATATAGCTGGTAGTGAATGTGAGTCTGCAGTTCCAAAGGGACACTTAGGGCAGAGGGGACAGAGGAGTGCACAGTGTGATCGGCACAGAGGGGAGGGAGACAGGCAAATTAACCCAGTTTTATTGTGCGTTCTTTGTCCATCTCTGCTTTGGAGTGCTTCCGATGGTCTCCCAGATCCAACGCAGGTATTTTGAGACTCTTGTGTAGACCCCAGGTCTGTTGGGCTGTCCACATGGAAAATCTCCCCACGAGATGATACCATAGAGTTTGCCATTGCAAACCAGTGGACCCCCGGAGTCACCCTGGGTTGAGGAAGAGAAAGAAGGACTCTTGATAAAGCTGAACAGAAGGTAGAGATGGGGGAGATGTGAAGAGGAGAGTGAAACATTGAGAGAGACAGATGTGGAGAGTCAGAGGATGGAGAGTGAGGGAGATGGAGAGTCAGGGGATGGAGAGTCAGGGAGATGGAGAGTCAGGGGATGGAGAGTGAGGGGATGGAGAGTCAGGGAGATGGAGAGTCAGAGAGGTGGAGAGTCAGGGGATGGAGAGTCAGGAGATGGAGAGTCAGGAGAGGTGGAGAGTCAGGAGATGGAGAGTGAGGGGATGGAGAGTCAGGGGATGGAGAGTCAGGGGATGGAGAGTCAGAGAGATGGAGAGTCAGGGGATGGAGAGTCAGGGGATGGAGAGTCAGGGAGATGGAGAGTCAGGGAGATGGAGAGTCAGGGGATGGAGAGTCAGGAGATGGAGAGTCAGGGGATGGAGAGTCAGGGAGATGGAGAGTCAGGGGATGGAGAGTCAGGGGATGGAGAGTCAGGGGATGGAGAGTCAGGGGATGGAGAGTCAGGGGATGGAGAGTCAGGGGATGGAGAGTCAGGGGATGGAGAGTCAGGGGATGGAGAGTCAGGGAGATGGAGAGTCAGGGGATGGAGAGTCAGGGGATGGAGAGTCAGGGGATGGAGAGTCAGGAGATGGAGAGTCAGAGAGGTAGGGAGTCAGGGGATGGAGAGTCAGGGGATGGAGAGTCAGGGGATGGAGAGTCAGGGGATGGAGAGTCAGGAGATGGAGAGTCAGGGGATGGAGAGTCAGGGGATGGAGAGTCAGGGGATGGAGAGTCAGGGGATGGAGAGTCAGGGGATGGAGAGTCAGGGGATGGAGAGTCAGGGGATGGAGAGTCAGGGGATGGAGAGTCAGGGGATGGAGAGTGAGGGAGATGGAGAGTCAGGGGATGGAGAGTCAGGGGATGGAGAGTGAGGGGATGGAGAGTCAAGGGATGGAGAGTGAGGGAGATGGAGAGTCAGGGGATGGAGAGTGAGGGGATGGAGAGTGAGGG
Source organism: Cricetiscus sungorus (assembly GCA_030556225.1). Lineage (NCBI taxonomy): Eukaryota > Metazoa > Chordata > Mammalia > Rodentia > Cricetidae > Cricetiscus > Cricetiscus sungorus. Next base: position 2,766,326 of record JANBXA010000732.1, read on the forward strand.
GATGGAGAGTGAGGGGATGGAGAGTCAGGGGATGGAGAGTCAGAGGATGGAGAGTCAGGGGATGGAGAGTCAGGAGATGGAGAGTCAGAGAGATAGGGAGTCAGGGGATGGAGAGTCAGAGGATGGAGAGTCAGGGGATGGAGAGTCAGGGAGATGGAGAGTCAGGGGATGGAGAGTCAGGGGATGGAGAGTCAGGGGATGGAGAGTCAGGGGATGGAGAGTCAGGGGATGGAGAGTCAGGGGATGGAGAGTCAGGGGATGGAGAGTCAGAGGATGGAGAGTGAGGGGATGGAGAGTCAGGGGATGGAGAGTGAGGGAGATGGAGAGTCAGGGGATGGAGAGTGAGGGGATGGAGAGTGAGGGGATGGAGAGTCAGGGGATGGAGAGTGAGGGAGATGGAGAGTCAGGGGATGGAGAGTCAGGGAGATTGAGAATCAGGGAGATAGTCAGAGAGATAGGCAGGGAGATTAGAGTCAAGGGGATAAAGAGTCAGAGATGGAGACTTAGAGGGTTGACTGCCTGTTTCCAACATTCTCAGTTTCTCACCTCACAGGAGTCCTTTCCGCCTTCTTTGGTACCAGCACAGAGCATGTTGGCAGTGATTTTCCCAGGATACACTTGCCGGCACTCTTCATCTGAGCGCAGTTCAATGTTGGCACACTGCAGGGTTTTAGGATAATTCACTGGGGGGGAGAGAGACCATCTGAGGAGGCTTGTCCTGGATGTTAAAGAGTCAGAGCGGGCAGGAAATTGAGATGGGATAAGATGAAGGGAAAGATGAGGCAGAAAGTGGTACAGAGACAAAAATATGGACAGACATGTGAGACAATGAGGATAAGAGAGGGGAGGGTGGGGCAGGGGGACAGAGATGGGGACAGAGATGGGGACAGAGATGGGGAGAGATAAGAGACCTTATCTGGGTTACTGGGGAGGTCCCAGTCCGTGGGAACATGAGGACCCGGCCAGAATTCAGATCCCTAGAATATGCAAGTTTTGGGAGCCGGCAAGGTGGACTGCCTATAATTCCAGCCGGTTAGCAAGGCCAGTCATGACGGCAGGTTCGGGTTTGATGGAGATCCCCTGCCTCAGTGAGTAAGGTGGGAGGGTAGCCAAGGATGCCCTAGCATCAACCTGGAGACTCCACATGCACTGGCACACGTGTGCCCCCACACAAGCAAATGTGCATACACACAGGCACCCCACGTGCACGTGGAAATGGAGGAGGGGGAGAAAGAGAGCTGGAGGTGGGTGGGGTGCAAGGAGAAGTGAGAACCGCGTGTTGGGGGAGGGAGACGGGGGAGAGCGAGGGCTTTCTGTGGAGATGCCTGCTGACATATACATACTACATGTCAGTCACATGTAAGACACATGCTCTACAGCTACTCTACATCCCAAACACTTTTAATTTCATCTTGCTCTTTAAAATTTTTGTATATGTGTGTACGTACGCTAAAATAGGTGCGAGGTCAGGGAACAACTCTTGGGGAGTTAGTTCCTTCTTCCACCAGGTGGGGGACTGAAGCCAGGTCCCAGGTGGTGACAAGCACCTTTATTCCCCAACCCAGTGCTCTGGCCAGCCCCAGCACCTTTACCTCCCCCCACCCCCGCCCTCTGGCCAGCCCTTTTTACTTCTTTAAAAAGAAATTTTGAGACAGAATTCTCTGTGTAGCTCAGGCTGACTTCTTCTCTATAGCTTAGGCTGGCCCTGAACTTGTGATCCTAATGACTCAGTCCCCCAGGTGGCTGGCACCATAGGCCTGTGCCACCAGACCCAGCTTATTATATAATCATTAATTCTGAGTCTGGAGAGACGGCTCAGGAGACAAGAGTGTGATTCTCAGCTGCCATGTCAGGCAGCCCACAACTGCCTGTGATGCCAGCTCTAGGGGGATCTGACACCCTCTTCTGGCCTCTGTGGGTACTGCACACACACACACACACACACACACACACACACACACACCACACACACACCAAAAATAATAAAAAGAATCCTCCTCTGACTTCCCCTGCTTACTGCTGCCCCAGTTTTTCTCAGACATCTGCGAGGACTCCAGCAGCCAGTGCAGGCGCTTACCCTGGGGGCTGGTGGTGGTGCCCCAGCCAGAAACGCGACAGCAGGTGCCAGTGGGTAGGCAGTCGTCCGGGGAGAGCGGCAGAGTACGGATCCGGCTGCTGAGCTGGACTGGGGACTTCAACTCCAGGAGCATGATATCATGGTCGTGGTTCAGGTGGGTGGGGCTGACCTGGTATTCAGGATGGGGGATAGAGCGGACCACCTCCATTGCCTGCTCGCCGTTCTCCACGCGCCCCAGGGCATGCTTGCCTAGGTGAACTGTGTACCCACTGTGGGTGCAGGAAGTGGTGGGAAAGAGACAGATGAGCCCAACTCTGTCCCCACCCCAGCCCCGGCCTCTTCCCCGTCCTGCACTCAAGCCCCCACGTACTCTTTCCTGCAGTGAGCTGCTGTGAGAATCCATTTGGGGTGAACCAGAACTCCTCCACAGAGAAGCCGCCCATGGACTAGTAGCGCTGCCTGCCAAGGCTGAGAGTGGGGCATGCAGGTGTAGCCACCTGGGAGAAAGCCGTTGGTGCCATTGGTGCCATTGAGAATCTTGGGATAGTCCCGGGAGATTCCTGTCAAAGACGAGAAACTGTTAATTAATTTGTCTACCCATCAGTCTGTCTACTATCTATCTATCCACTCACCCATCCTCCCAGCTGTCATCCCTCATCCACCTTTGATCAATTCACCAGACATCCATATATATATATATATATATATATATATATATGTGTGTGTGTGTGTGTGTGTGTGTGTGTGTGTGTGTGTGTGTGTGTGTGTATCTTCCCATACATTCATTCATCTACCCACCCACCCATCTATATATCCACCAACATGCCCACCCATTTATCCACTCACATGTCCATCCATCTACCCACGCATTTATCCATCCATCCATCCATCCATCCATCTATTCACCCACCCACTAATCTACCTACCCACCACCCCATTGATTCATATGTCCACCCACCTACTCATTCATCTATGTATCCATCTATCCACTCACACACCCATTTCCATGTGTTCATCCACACATGTGTACATCTATCCCTCTATCCATCCATTCATCCACCAAACCACCACCTATCCATCCTCTTAACCTTGTGGTTAAGACCCATTCATCCACCTCTCCATCCATCCTCCATATCTCATCTATGTATCCATTCATCCACTGCTAATCCATCCAACCATCCACCTATACTTTCAACACATATTTACCGGGTGCGTTTCCAGCTCTACAGACCACCTACGAGTAGCCATGCCCAAATTCACATTCCCAGCCCCAACCTTTGCAGCTGGCAGCTCAAATGCTCTCAATCCAAACACCTCTAGAAGTTGATCTTTCTCACCCCAACCTCTTCCTTCCAGTCTTTCTCATCTTGATGCTAAGCCCTCGCTTCCTTCCTTCCCATCATTATTCACAATAGTCCAGTTTATCTCCTAAATATCCAGTTTAAAATGTCTAATATTTATCTATTTTATGAGTGTGAATGCTTTGCCTGCATGCATGTATGTGCACCACGTACATGCCTGGTGCTCAAGGTGTAGGAAGAGGGCATCAGATTCCCTGGAAATGGAGGTACAGATGGTTGTGAGTCACCATGTGGGTGCCGGGAACCAAACCTGACCCTCTGCAAGAACAGCCAATGCTCTTAACCACAGAGTCGTCTCTCCAGTTCCCTGAAATTCAGTTTTTACCAACTTCCTGCCACCACCTTGGAGGGAAGAGCCGGATGCCTGTAACCTCAAAGCTGGGGAAGCAAAGGCAGGAGGATCCCTGGGGTTTGCTGGCAACTGATACAGTTGGATTGGAGAGCGAGCTCTAGGTTCAGTTGGAGAGATTGTCTCAGAAAATAAGGTGGAGAATGATAGAGGAAGACATCTGATGTTCACTTCTGACCTACACATGCACGCACACACACACGCACACACGCGCACACACACACATGCGCACACACATGCGCACACACGCGCACACGCACGCACACACACACGCGCACACACGCGCACACGCACACACACACGCGCACACACACGCACACACGCACGCACACGTGCACACACGTGCCACGCACGCACACACGCGCACACACACACGCACACGCACGCACACACGCGCACACACACACACACACGCACACACGCGCACACAAACACGCACGCACGCACGCGTACACACACGCATGCACACACACACATGCACGCACACACACATGCACGCGCACACACACATGCACGCACACACGCGTGCACACACACACACATGCACACACACATGCACGCACACATGCACGCGCACACACACACATGCACGCACACACGCGTGCACACACACACATGCACACACACATGCACGCACACATGCACGCGCACACACACACATGCACGCACACACGCGTGCACACACACACACATACACACACGCACGCACACGCACACATGCACGCGTGCACACACACAGAGAGACAGCGAGCATGTGTCACTTGGAAGTCTGTTTGTCTGAATCTCCAGCTCTCTCTCTCCTCTTGGGCCACTCTGCTCTGGCCTCATACACCTGCTCTCCCAACACACTAGAGCCTCTCCTAGTACCTGTTGCTCCCTCCTTCTGAGTCCTTCTTCCTTGTGTCAATCACAGACCCACATGTTTCATTATGCCAGTCAGAGCCACATGTAGGTCTTAAAGACAATTAAAATAAAATCCAAATCTTGGTTCCTTGGGGACGCCACACTCATCTCAGATACTCGTTTATCCACATGGCCAGACATAAGCACGTGGTGCAGGCCGGGCACGCTTGAGCTGGTGCGTGGAGAACCCAGAGGCACGAGGCAGGGTCCTGCTTCCCTGTGAGATGTAAGTCTGTGTATTACTTCTTCAGCAAAGCCTTTGGGACCCCCAGTCTAAGGTCCCCTCCTAGACCTCAGGCATGGCATGCTTCTGTGAGGATGCTCATTAAAGCCTCAGCTATCCATCCATCTCTTCAGGCTTGTTGGTAATTCCCTCTCCCTACCCCATCCCCATATTCTCTATCCACTCTCCCTCGCTCCTCTCCTCTTTCTCTCCTTCCTCTTTTCCTTCCCTGTTCTCTGGATGCTGCTGTCTCCCCTTTGCCTTTCTCTTAGTTCCCCTACCTTTCTTCCTCTCCCTCCCTCTCCCTTCACCGTCACCATAAACTCCACTGACAGCAGCCATCTGAACTCTGTTCAACAGTCTCATTCCTCGGATCTAGCAAATACGACAACAATAGAGACAGCTGTGGGTGGTGGGGCAGATCATCTAGATCCCAGCGGGCTACTCTTTTTTTACAATGCTGTGTCCTGCAAATGGCCAACCTCAGCTTCTCTCTCTGACAAGTAGGAAGAACACAGTAACCCCTCTGTATCTGTGGAGAGCTGGTTCTGGGGCTCTATAGACATTGCAAGCCAGGAATGTTCAAACCCTTTACATAAAGCATCATGGCATTTACATATAACCTCTACACACCTTTCCATCCCATTAAACCACCCCTGATGATTTTACAATGGCTAATAAAAGCCAAATACTGTATAAACGATGACTACACCTTGTTTCCCCGGGAGTAATGCCATAGTGGGAAAGCCAACACGAGCTCAGGACTGACAAGAATAGATTCTTTTCTTTTTGCTGCATAGTTGGTTGAATCCTCAGAAGAGGAGCGGTGGATACAGATGACTGGCTGTGGGAGCTAATCACAAGCCAGGAAGCTGCAGGATTCATTAAACTTCCAGCCTAAGCATCTTGCAAGTGCTTAGCTACAAGGGAGGCCCCTTGTCTGACAGCCCACTTCCTCACCTGCATATGTTGGGATGGGCCTCATAATTCTGAGAGTTAGGGGCAGGAATAGAGAGTCATTTTAGGTGGGACCAAAAAATGCGACAAGGGTGACATTAAGAGGTAGACACAGGAGAATAAGGAGTTCAAGGTCATCCTTGGCTACATAGCAAGTTTGAGGCCAGCCTGGGCTACTTGAGACCCTGTCTCAAAAATGAAAAAGTGAATACATAAATGGTGAACTCAGAAGCTGAATTATGGTTCAGTTCGCTTTTAACTCTGGGTGTGTCCATGTAGAAGATTCATGAGGAGGCTGGACGGATTGAAACCGTCACTGTCATCAAATTCTCTCTCAGTACCAGGGGAAGCGGATCCTTACCCAGCACCTGGACTTGGAAGGTCCCAGCATCTTTAGTAGCTATTTTACAGAAGACAAAAAGAGCCGATTAAGCCAAGCTCGATGGCACAGGCCTTTTAGCCCACCTCCTTGGGAGACTAACACAGGAGGATGGCAAAGTCAAGACCTGTCCAGGGTACAGAAGTTGAAGCTTGTCTGAGGAACTTAGTGAGAACTTATCTCAAAATAAAAGGAAAGACGAGAACTGGAAAGGTAGATTAGTGGTAGAGAATTCCTTAGCTCCCCTGGGGCCCTGAGATTGATACACAGTGCACACACACTAAGGACCTAGCCTTTCCCCTTTTCAGTTCTAGGGTTTGTCCCTAAGGCTTCAAACTTGCTAGAAAAGCACTCTACCCCGAAGCTATATCTCCCGCCAATAAACTTTATTTTTCAGTGTGTGTACAGGTGCAAGCACACACACACACACACACACACACACACACACACACACACACCAATCATTCAATCAATCAGCCAGTCCGCCAATCAAATAAAGTAAATAGAAAACAGCAGGCAAATGAAGCAAAAGAGTTGGATTGTAAAAGCCCTTTAGCTCAGAAGTTATGCAGACTTTCCTATGGACTTCCAGAACAGGGCACGGTGGACCGGGCAGACAGCCTGGATTAGTGTACTGGCTCAGGTGTGGCAGCGTCTTTGGGACAGGATCCTTCTGTCCCTGAGTCCTGGGAGTAATTGCAGAGCACCTACCTACTTCACTGGGCTCTGGAGGTTTCCACAAGATGCAACATGTGGGGCTCCTGGTCCAGGGCAAGGCACCAGGAGGGCAAGGGCGTGGGCCCTAGGCGTGGCACCAGAGCAAGGCAGCCACCCCACCTCCAGGCAAAGGCTGGTGCAGGGTGCTAGGCACTGTGGACCCTCCTCCTCTAAATCAGAACAAAGCCCCGGGGAGGCCTCTGGAAGCCTCCATTACCCATCTAGGCTCCTAATAGTTGCTCACCTCATGGTGGTAATTAATTATTAACTAATTATTTGGATAATTGTTTCATTAATGTCTGCACAGTTCCCCCACATCTGCTGTAGATGCCACAGGCAGAATGCAGTCCCTGGTAGAATGAATGAATAAGTGAATGAATGATGCATGCATACATACATGGGGTTTCTAGAGAGTGTGTTTGGGAAGGCAGAGAAAGGGGCTGGGCCTGTAGCTCAATTGGCGTTTGCCTAACACACACGGCCCTGGGTTCCATTCCAACATCCCATAAACAGAGCCTGGTTGTCATCTCTAATGCTGGTAAGGTACAGGCAGGAGGATTAGGAGTTCAAGGCCAACCTCAGCTACATAATGCGTTTGAGGCCAGCCTGGTCTACAGGAGACACTGTCTCAAAAAGCAAAATACAAAGCCACTAAAATACCAAATAAGGGCCTGGGATTACGGCCCAGTGGTTAAGAGCACTGTGTTCTCTTACAGAGGACCTGGGTTCGAGTCCCAGCACCTACATGGCAGCTCACAGCTGTCTGTAACTCCAGGGATCCCGACTTCCAGAGCCTTTTCTATCAGTCATACCCTCCTTTTTTATCCCAAGCAGTCCACGTTGCAGGGAAAACAATTGTAGGCTCAAGTTTTGCTCAGGGTACCATCTCTTAACATTTGAACCTGCTGAGCCTTCTGAGATCCCTGCCTTCAGGAGATCTTGGAAGTGTGTGATAGATGGGGGGGGGGGCGGTGCTGCAAGGAGCCAAAAGCCAAAAGAGTGGGGGAGGGCTGGGGGCTTCTCTGAGCTGGGGCATTTCTGGGGTCAGAGGTTGGTGTTGGTGGGTTGACCCTAGCTGGGAAATCAGGTTACACAGGGACCTGTGTGAAGCTATCAGCGTGTCCTCCCTGGCCCTGAGTGGGTGGGGTGGGGTGGGGGGCGGAGCACGGGTCCCCCCCCCCTTCGCAGTGGCTTGATCCTTCCCACCATTGGCGTGAATGGCCTCCCTGCCTCCACCCCTGTGCAGGAGTACTCACCTCCGGACAAGGCCACGGTCAGGCAAGCGATGGCAGCCACTAGGGGCCACATGATAGCTCCGGGATGGGGGTGGGCAGGGTGGGCGGGGCCTGGGTCGAGAGGCTGCAGTGGGTATTGCAAAGCAAGCCCGGAGACTGAAACTCTCTGCGCCTTGCAATCTTGAACCTGCTGGCTCTATTCACTCTGAAATCCCTGACCCTTGACTCTTGCCATCCCGTAATTCCATCCGCAGTGTGTGGGGGACACCCGAAAGCTGGTGGAGGGGCAGCGAGCACTCTTCTGAGTTCCTGCGCCTGCTGTCACTTCCAAGAGGTCCCCCTTTCCCACCCTGCGCCCTGAGAGCTCCCTCGCCCATCACTCCTTCCCCGCCTCTGGCCCCACTCTCCCCTCTCTGGGCCTGCCCCGACCCTGGGTCTCCTCCCTGGCGCCCAGTCTTGCTGCGTGCTTAACTCCCTGCCTCTCTGCAGGTTTGTCTCCACCTGCGCCTCACGCTGACTCAGCCACCCCGCATCCCCCTTTCCATCCCTCCTCGTTTCTCCTCCTCCCTGTCCCCCTCCAGTGCCCCTTTTTGAGGCCTCTACCCCTCTCCCACCCAGAGGCCCTACCTGAGGAGGGGCCCAGGCGGCCAACTTCAGCTGCCAGCTGCCTAGAAACTCAGCTCCGACCCATGGCTTTTAACCCGTGAGCTCCCTCCCCCAGCGCTCGCTCCATTTCCCGGTGCTGGCTCCCCCTCTCCACCCCCAATGGCTCAGCTTGCTGTTGACAGGCACCCCCCAGCCTGGGCTCGGCCCTCGGCTTGGAGGCGGAGCTTCTGGGACAAGCTGGGACCCAGATCTGGTCCCGCCCAAGCCCGACTTGAACCCACTGTGAACCTTCTTGTGGCAGGACTTCAGAAAAGGGGAGACCCCCTTCCTTCCCGTGCCCCTCCTGCCTCCACACTCCCAGCCGTGTGCGCCTCACTCCTTCCCTGCCCTCTGCGGCCACCTGGCGCCTACTCCTACAGTCCCAGACTGAGCTGTCCTGAGATCCCACCTTTGCCTAGGGATCCCCTCAGCCTGTCCCTAGGCGGATCCCTTAGGCGGCAGCAGCAACCCAAGCTTATCTCTCAACATCAAAGCCAGCACAGCCGATGGGAGTCTCACCTCCAGCCTTGATTCTTCTGAAATTCAAGGTGATGCCCACATATGTTCATCACCCCTTTCCCAAGACACCCACCACCATAGGCGCCTGGCCAGCAGTGTCCAGTGCCCCTGGGCTTGTGCCGGGCAGAGACAGCCCGGGAAAGTAGTTTGAACTAGGCTGCCTTTGGAAGCGGGTGATGAGGTGAGGGAGTGCATGGCGGGGTGGGTGGAGAGCAGAGGGCTGGGGTGTGTGGGGGCAAGCTGGGATGGGATGGGGTGGAGGAAGAGGAAGGAGGAAGGGATGGTGTTTGAGGAATGAGTAGGTGGCTTCTGGAACTTTGGCTGGGTGCGGCACCGTGAGTTAATCCCAGGGGGTGGATGGGGCAGGATTAGGGATTAAGAAGGACAGGGGTGGGGTCAGAATTTGAAAACAAGCCAAGGATGGGGATCCGGGGGAGTTTGGAAAGAGGGAGCTAGTAGAGATGACATCATTGAGATATAGGCTGGGGTGAAGTCTCACAGAATGGGAGGTGGGGCTACGGTCAGGTTCACGATTAGGGAATGGTATAGTACAGACTAAGGGAGTTAAGGTTTGGATATAGAGGCAAAGGTTCCTTTTGAAAATAAGGTATGGAAGGGCTTTACCAATAGTAGTTCAATTGATAAAGTGTCTGGCATGCAGGAAGCCTGTGTATGCTCCTTCCCTGTATAGGGGCACACACCTGTAAGCCCAACATTAGAGAGGTAGAGGCAGGAAGACCAGAGTTCAAGGACATCCTTTGCTACAGGATGAGTTTAAGGTCAGTATGGACTTTTAAAAACAAAGGGGGGGGAACCCCATAACATACAGGCATTAAGGAACGCTAATATGAACTTAACCAATCAATGCTTTGCTCAGCACATTGGTCCTTAGTGATATTTCCACCTGGCAAATTTCATTTTTGTGGGTTTAGAGAAGGATATTTGCATCGCTATCAGATACTTGCGATTTAAAGTTATAAAGTAGCACTGAGGATCACAGGGCTTTACTGCACAGTTCTCTCATCCTAAACAACTGGAGAGGCTGAGGCAGGAGGTTAGAAGCGTCAAGGTCAGCCGGCATTGCTCAGTGAGTTCAGGACCAGCCTGTGTAACTTAGCAAGACCTTGTTGAAGAGGCCTAGGGGCATAACTCGGTTGTAGAGCCCTGCTTAGAATCCCCCAGTAAGGGGCTGGGTGCATAGCTCAGTGGTAGAGCTCATGTCTAGCATGGGAAGGCTTCATGTTCAAGCCTTAGTACTGCTCGCTGGGGTAAAGAAGCACCACAGAGACACTAACACAGAAGCAGAGATGCTCAAAGTGAATTAACCTATCCAGTTTTCCATTGAAGAACCTATTGGGTCCATTATCTCAGAGTCCTTCACTAGGAAGAGAAGCTTGGTTTAATGCAGGAACTGAAGGGGCTTTGTCTGAGTTTGGTGATTCTGATGAGCTTGCAGGAAGTACAGTGGTGTTGGGAAGGAGAAGGGTATTGTGATACTAGGTTATGTTCGGGGATAGGGTTGGGCTGCAGATGGGAGGGACACAGAGATAAAGGTGCTGATAGGGTCCTGTTGGGTTGGGGTGGGTTGGAGGGCAGGATGGAAGGATGTTGAGATGGTTGGGATCGTGGGTGAACTCCAGCCATGGGAACTAGACACAGGCTGAGCATCTGTGATGGGGTGGGTTTTGGCAGGGGGCTGGGTCACATCTGTGAGTTCCTGTTAAGGTGACTGGAAGGCCAGTGTCCTCCCCCACCCTGGACTTCCTCCACCTCCCTGGGCAGGGCCTGGAGTGGGTGCTGAGCCCATTCCTTTCCGGCAGAGTTGGGTTCAGGTGGGGTAGCAGGAGGGAGGACGCTAGGTGAAATAAGGTGACAGCTTGTGTGGGAAGTCGGGGTACCTGTGCCCTCTTGTGGCCCGGGCTCAAGCTTCCAGTAAAGCTTTCTCATTTGGGAGGAGCTGGAGCCAGGAGTGGGGGCGGCTGGTGCTGGCATTTGTTGAGGGGTGATTGCCAGGTCAGTGTTGATATTCAAGGTAATGATTGGCCAGGACTCAGGTAGCCTACCTATGTTGAAGTGAGGTCATGGACCCACCAAGGGCTGGGCGCCTTCCACCCCCTCACTTCATTAATACGGCAGCAAGGAGCCCATGGCTGGTAATTCACACTGGACCAAGTCCAGGGGTACCGCCTCACGGCGCATCATCTTTCTGTGCATTGGCAGCCTAAGCTGGAGGGAGAAAACAAGACAACAAAACCAAGCAACCAAACGTTAAAAGACTCAACGTTCCTAGTGGCTCAGAACTTGACCCGGACACATAGACAGCCTGAGTTCAGGCGAGGTTGTTGCTCTGTGCCTCAGTGTCCCCGTTTGTAACATGGCCTCCATCCATTGCACTTACCTCATAGGAAAGAGCTAAGTGAATTAATACACACAGGTATCATGTGGGTCTCAGTGTCCTTGTTAAAGAAACCACAGCTGGAGACAAAGGTCTCCAGAGGAGGCCCCGCCCTAGCCTGGCTTCAAAATAGGATTCTTTGTCAAGCATAAACTGGAAGTTCTGGTTGGAAGTGTTGGCTGGGACAAGAAAATCTGCCCCACACCCAGAGTCTGATGTAAACACAGATTGACAGCGAGGACACAGAGGGGAAAAGACCTGAAGAAGAGTTGACATTCCTGGTGGCTCACAGCTTGCGTAGGGGTGATGTAAATACTTGCAGAGCCGGAGCCGGGGTAGGAGAGAGGACAGAGACGTGGGGAGGAAGGCTGCAGTCCCAAGAAGACAGCAGACTCTTGGAAGCCTGGACGTCCGCCTGGGTCCTTATCACTAGGAATGCTAAGCTCAATCCCCATCGCCCTCATTCTTTGCCACCAGAAGAGAGAGTTCAGTTTGTCTTACCACCTACCTGATTCTACCTTTCTGCACCCGTGGGTGAGACAGACCCCATAGGACCCTGTCCCTCACAACAACTCGAGGGTGCTGTTCCAACATCCTTTTGACAGGGTCACCAATATTTTTCTTCCCCAGAAAATGTCCCATAAGCATAAAATTGTAGAATTTCTCCCATCTATCATTAAGAAGATAGCAATGGGGGGCACACCTCCTTTTTCCAACCTTGGCATCCCCCCTCCACTGCTGGCCCGTCTCTGCTCCCACTGAGTCCGTCCTGTCTCTAGAATATTGGCTACACTCTTAGTGTGCAGTCCCCCTGCCTATCCCATGAGCACATTCTCCCTGGACCCCCATTAAGGGCACGGGTGGCCTCCACGTTGTAGAATCCGAATCTCTTTCTTCATGGTTCATCTTACTCAAGTTCTCAGTAAGGGTTCCAAGTCCATCACCCCTTGTCCCTTGTCCTTGGCTTTCTAGGACATGGTATTCTGGGTCTCCTTATGTCTCCTGCTGGAGGCTCCGCAGCCGTGTCTCACTGCCTGGAGCCTCTTTTCATTTCTGGTTCTACTCAATCCCCCACTGACCTCGTCCTGTCACACGGCTTTAACTATTATCTACAGGTTGACAACTACTTCCAAATTTAATGTCCCTAGACTCTTGCCCTGGGTCTTTCAAGTCTGCCTGCCCACTCCCTATCGCCATGTTCTGCTCCTCTTGACCCTCTCTGTCAGTGGCCACAGCATCCTTCCCTTACTCAGCCAGAACCTCAGTCTTGACTTTGTATTCCTCTTCTCTCATCACACACCGTCTGGTGTCAACCCTCCCAGCTTTACTTTCAAAACAGATGCAGCATTCGACCAACTCTCACCATCGTCCCCCCTCCCCCCTCGACGTCTTCCAGGACTCCCCTTTCTCAGCGGGCTTATTTCGAGTTCCCTGTGTGGTCTCTTTGCTTCTGTCTCTGTTGAACTCTGTATTTTAAGTCTCTCTCTGTGTGTGTACACCTGTGAACATGTTTGTGCTTAACAGCGGAGGACCAGGGTGAACCTGTGAGGGTCTGAAACAATCGTGGTTGATGGTCATTGTTTCCACATTGAGACAAGAGCGCTTGTTGTCCGCTGCCATATACCCTGGGGTAGCCGGCTTGTGAGCCTCCAAGAATTGTCCTGTCTTCACCTCTCACCTCGCTGCAGGAGCGTTAGGGTCACAGGTGAGTGCTACAGTGCCCAGCTTTTTGTGGGTTATGGAGATCTGAACTCACGCTGGCATGGCAATCACCTTACCCACTGCACTGCACTGCACCGCCTTGACAGTCCCTATGCATAGCCTATTTTCAGCAAACACAGATGTGGCTTAGCCGCACGAACCCAGATGAACAAGATGGTGTCAGCAGGCAGAATAGGCCAAGTATTTAGAGATTATCTCCCTGGAAAGAACTGTTATGGGATTTCCCGCCTGGTTCTGCGGCCGCCTTTGAAAGTCCCAAATAAACACATAGATGCTATTTTAGTTATAAAACTGTTGGCCAGTGGCTAGGGCTTCTTAATAATTCTTAATAAGGCTAGCTATGTCTTAATTATTAACCCATTTCTGTTAATTTAAGTATTTCCACGTGGTCTTATCTTACTGGAGACTCGTCCTCTCTTCCCGGGCTCACATTATGACTCCTTTCTGCCTACATTTCCCAGAATCCTCCTCTTCTGGTAGCCCCGCCTATCCTCCCTGCCTGGCCACTAGCCACACAGTGTTTTAGTCATCCACCAATAAGAGAAACATACACACAGAAGGACAACCCCATCAAAGGACCGTATTTTCCCTTGTGAAGTGTAGGGTTTGAACAACCCAGGCCTGCCAGAGAGACCGCTCTATTTTCCTTTCTTTTTGAGAGTTATTATTTGTTTTTATTTTATTAGTATGGTGTTTTGCCTCCACACCGTGTCCATGCAGTGCCTGAAGATAGCATCGCATCCCCAGGAACTGGGGTCACAGCCACTGTGTGGGAACTGGGAGCCAGACCCTGTCGTCTGGAAGAGCAGCCAGTGCTCCTGCCACTGAGCAGTCTCCCCAGCCCCCTCCTCCCCAGAGAGACCTCTTACAGAGTAAGTCGGAGCAGGCCGCTCCTGTCCCCAAAACTCTGGGGCCTCAGAATGAACCCCATCTTTACTTATGGACGGTAGGCAAGGGTTTAGATCACCTGCGGCCAATGTCCTTGACACTGATGTCCTCTTATCTCACCTGCAGAGGCATTTCCACGCCAGAATAGTGTATTTGCTGTTCCTCGCTGCCTGGGACCCTCTTTTCTCAACCACGTCTATGGCTTCATCAGCCCGTGTTATCTCCATGGAGCTGTCTTTGGCTAGGGGAGTCAGGGTTCCTCAGAGCAGGCCCAGTGAGTTACTAGAAGGACTCACTCATAAACTCAGAGATGTGTTATGCTCGTGGCTTTTGTCGGTCACCTTGCCAAGCTACGGTGACAGCTGGTGAGATGGCTCAGAAAGCAGAGGTGCTTGCTGCCAAATCTGAGGATCCCCGGGATCCACACGGTAGGAACCAAGGAACTCCTGCAGGATGTGCTCCAACCCACCTATGTGCCGATGGTACTGCACAGCGATACGCGTGCAGCCACATCATCCCCACCCACGCGCACCTATGCTCCCCCTAAAGACGCATCTGGAGTTGGGCACGGCAATCCTAGTACACAAGAAGTGGAGGACCAGACGTTAAAATTGTCTTGAGATACAGTGAGTTCGAGGCCAGACTCGGCTACAGAAAATCCTGAATGCCCCCATTCCCAGTCTGGAGAGAAGCGCTCTCCTTACAGGCACCAGACCTGAGTTCCACTCCCCGGAATGCACACAAGAGTTGGATGTGGGGCACACACTTGTAGCTCCCTTTCTGGGCAGGCAAACCTCTGGGGCTCGCCAGCCAATCTAACCTGCTATGGTGAGCTTCAAATCAGTGAACGAAATCTATGTCCAAAAAACAAGGGGATGTGTAGTGAGATGTCCCTGTTGCACTGACCCCTGTTGCACTGACCACGCCCACTGGGGTGGGGACAAGTGTGGACGTGACCTGTGGGGTGTAGGTCTGGGGTCCTGGACCCCAGCTCGCTCTCTTACTTCCTGGTTGAAGACAGAGAGCATCTGGGGGCGTCCTTAGAGCAGGAACCAGCAGCTGTCATCTGTTTCTGGTGTAAATGATTTCTCCCCAAATAAACATCAATCAGCCTATATTGTGTCCCAGAATCTTATTTCCCATGCAATAACCCCCTCCACAGGGCATCTTCCTGTTTCTCTCTCTCGGGCTGATTTTTAAAACTACAACAGTGAGCAGGATGGGAAGCAGGTAGACGAGGGAAACAAGTCTCAGTGTAACACATAGATTAATAGAAATGGGTTAATTTAAATTATAAGAGCTTTAAAGACAAGCCTAAGCTTCCAGTCAAGCATGTATAATTCTCTGTTGTTTTTTGTGAGTTGGCAGCCCGAAGAAACGTCCAACTACAGGGATGGGCTAAAGATACGGTTCAGCGGTTTCAAGTACTCATTGCTCTTTCCGAGGACCTGAGTTCAAACCCAGCATGAGACTCTCTCTTGTGACCTCTTCGTGCACCAGGCACACACAGATGCACATACATCCATGAAGGCCAACACTCATACACGTAAAGTAGAGTAAAACAAGCAAAACCCAAGGGGGGTCTGAAGAGCTGGCGCAGTCATTTGGAACACACAGTTCTTGCAGAGGACGGGAGTTCTGTTCCCAGCACCCCAGTTCCCTCTTTGGGCATCTGCAGGCACTGCACTCACGTGCACAATCCGTGCAGGCAGCATGTGCGTGCATACCTCCCCACATGTACAACTGCACCCACAAAAGAGAAAAGACCCCGAGTGAGAAGCATCAAAGGGAGGCTGAAGAGACGGAACACTTGGTGCTCTTCCAGAGGACCCGGGTTTAGCACCCAGGACCCACATGCTGGTCAGCAGCGTCTACAACTCCCGCTCCAAAGGAGTCACTGAACTCACGTGGTACACAGAGAAACACCCACATGCATAAAATAAAAATAAATACATCTTTTTTTTTTTAATCATAGAAAAGGTGTATTGGGTAGAGTCCAGAAGGTTCCGGACATGAGTTTCCGTCTATCCTCCCCCGTGCAGTCCTCTGGAGCGTTATTCACTGTCTCAACAATGATGCAGGACATGTGTGGAGTGCTGCCATGCAGGGGACACTCTCAGAAGTGTGGATATCCAGGGTCTTTTCTTACTGTCTGAGGCCGAACTGATGAACGCCATCACATTCCCTACTGCCAATCACACACAGCATTAACACAGAGCGGTGGTCTTCAACCTTCCTGATGCTGTGACCCTTTAACACAGTTCCTCGTGCTTAGGTGACTTCCAACCATAACATTATTTTAGTTGCTACCTCCTATCTGTAATTTTGCTACTGTTATGAATCATAATGTAGATAACTGTGTTGTCTGGTGGTCTTAGGCAACTCCTGTGAAAGGGTCATTTGACGCCCAAAGGGTCACAACCTACAGGTTGAGAACCACTGCTATAAATGGCGTGGTTTCCCCAAGGTAAACAAAGACACTGTCATCGTTAGGACGTCCCAAAGACTTTTTAAAAGCCTGCTGAAAGTCGGAAGTCTTCATCGACGACGACAATGATGGTGATGGTGGTAGTGGTGATGCATGTTAGGCGTGTCTGTGTATGTGGAGGCCAGAGAATAACCCCAAATGCTGTTCCTCAGGTGCTGTCCACCTTAAAAAAAATTTAAGACAGCATCTCCTATTGTCCTGGAGTTAACCAAGCAGGCTATTCTGGCTTGCCTCCACCTCTCCACCAGTGGGATTAAAAGCACACACCATCACACCCAGATTTTTCCATGAGTGCTTTTCCTGGGGAGATGTGAACAAATATCCACTCATCCCAGACAGAGCACCAATGTCAGACCGAAGAAATCATTCCACTAAAGTGTAAACATACTGAGCCAATGAGATTATTGGGGTTGCTTCTAGGAGCATAGAGGTCTCAAAAGCAACGGCACCACCCAAAAGCCCCCTCCAGAATGGGTGACAATTCATGAAAACTGCATCCCTGAAACTCTCCAGGACGTGCAGGCAGCTCCACAGGTTAGAGTCTCTTCTCCTCAGCAGTCCCTACTGCTTGTGGGTCTTGTAGGTTTCTGGAACTCTCTGAGACTTGTGAGTTGGTCACTTCCTAAGTTTTAAAAGAACCACTTTCCAGGATTGCATTTTTAAATTTGGAGAGAATTGTCATACAGTCTTGCTCGGGATAGAACTCAGGTCCTCATGCAAGTCAGGAAGTAACTGAGTTATCTTCCCAGCCTCAAATATCTTCTCTGTGATATGCAGCGCTGGGACAACCCAGGCCTGGCAAGTTTCACAACCACCCAACATAACATCTAACTCTCCAAAGGCATTTTCTTTCTCCAGCTTTCCTTCTTTTGTGCATGGCTCTTACTCACTCTCACCTCTCATGCTTCATGCTTATTCACTTGATTCTCTTCAGCTTCCCTTCTAGAATATGAGGTGAACTCGTGGAAGACAGAAATGTTTAACTGTTTTATTCATTGAATGGCACCTATCACATAATAGGACTCGATGAATATTCATTGGATGAATGAATAAATTACATATATTATTGAAGATGGGAACTTTTATTTCCTGGTTGGAGTGGGGGCGACTCCTAGTATCTGGCAAAACTGATTAACTGTATGACTTTAGTTTTATTGATCTTTGGTTTCCATGGTGATTCTAAATCCCATCAACAAATTGACCATCAAGACAAACCATCATATGGCTGAACTGTTGCTTAAGTAGTGGATATAGCCTAATTGTCCATCACTTGTAGACAGAAGTTTCTGTCCCATCTGGTGCCTCATCCATTTAAACACACAAATAAACACACAGAGGCTTATATTAATTATAAATTATTTGGTTCAGGCTTCTTATTGGCTAGCTCTCAATTATTAACCCATTTATATTAATCTGGGTATCTGCGCATGGTCTTGGCTTACCAGTGATGCCCAGACCTCTGGCTCCCTCAGCAGCTACATGGCATCTACCTAGTGACTCATATCCTGCCTTCCTCTTCCTAGAATTCTTCTAGTCTAATAGCCCCACCTATACACCTGGCTACATCCTGCCTATACATTGGCTGAAATAGCTTTATTCATCAACCGATGAGAGAAACATATATTACAGCATACAGAAGGACACCCCCCATCATCCACTGGTGGGTGGGTCACTGAATATTGTGCATGCACACTACTGAGCAGTGACTCTCAAGCTTGAATGTCCCAGGTGGCTTCTGGAGATTCTGTAATTTATAGAGCTCAGACATGCTGTCAGTTGATCTGAAACAACACCAAGGCTCTGCATTTCCAACAAGTCCAGGCAATTCCCACATTTTCTGGGACATCGGTGTAAGAGGAGAGGGTAAGAACCGAAGCAGTGTTTTCCAGCTGAACTCTTGGGGACCTCAGAACAACTGTGCATTTGTTGTTCACCGTGACATCACTAGTCAGGCACCTAAAGTTGACTGTGACTAAGCAACGCAATTTTAGTTTGCATCGAATTTCAGCTAATTTTAATAAAACATTAAGTCTTTTTTAATGAGGCTGGAGGGGTAGCTCCTCCGTTAAGAACCATAGTGTTTGCAGAGGACCATAGTTCAGTTACCAGCACTGGCATCTAATGGCTTACAACAGCCAGCAGTTTTAGCTTCAGGGGATCTGACGGCCTCTTCTAGCCTCATGGGACGCTGCATCCTCACATATTCACACAAAACTAAAAACTATTAGAAAGTAAATGAATTCACATAATGAACTTAATGTCTATCGAGTGGGAGAGTGCGCAACAGGAAGAGTCTGTGACTGGTTATAAGCCAGAAACTGCATGAAGGATCAGAAGAGCCTGGGGCTGAGGGATGTCACCTTGGTTAAGTCCTCAGAGTCCTTATAAAAAGCTGGAGCATGGTGGCATATGATTGTCATCACAGGGCTGGGGAAATGGACACAGGAGGGTGCACGGGGCTCACTGAGCACCTGGTCTAGCACCATTGGTGAACTTAGGCTGTTACAAGCCTAAGCAGGTTTTTTCCTGCTGGCCTTGTCCCACCGCCACGCCAGCCCCCAAATAACACACAGAGATGTTATATTAGATATAAATCTGTTGGCCAGTTACTTGTTTCTTATCGGCTAGCTCTCTCTTAAAATATTAACCCATTTCTATTAATCTAGGTATTTCCACATCGTCTCATCTTACCGGAGAGATGGCTGGCGTTCTGTTCTCTCCAGGCTCTCCATGTTGACTCCTCCTTACTACTCCCTCTCTCTTCCTAGTCTCCTCGCCCCGCCTATCTTATTTTCCTATTGGCCAACAGGGCTTTATTCATTAACCAATAAGAGAAACATATTTACAGAGTGACACCTCCCATCACTTAGGCGAATGAGAAACTTTTCTCTAAGAGGTGGATGACCTCCCTAAGGATGCCACCAGGGTTGCTCTGGACTCCACAACTTCCCACATAGACCACATGTGCACATGGCTGTGACTAAGGGTATATACCACTCTTACCGAGGACCCACCATCCACATCAGGTACCTCACAGCCACCTGTAATGTCAACTCAAAGGAGACCTGATGTCCTTTGTTCACCTTTGTAGGCACCAAACAGGTTCACTACATGAATGCATTGTCTATTTGTCTTTCTTCCTTTCTATCTGTCTTTCTTTCCTTCCTTCCTTTCTGTCTGTCTGTCTGCCTGTCTTTCTTTCCTTCCCTTCATCCTTCCTTTCCTTTCTTTCCTTCTTTTCTTTTGGGGGGGTCAAAACAGGGTTTCTCTCTGCAGCCCAGGCTGTCCTGGAACTCGCTCTGTAGACCAGGCTGACCTCAAATTTACAGAGATCCAGCTGCCTCTGCCTTCCTGGTCCTGGAATTAAAGATGTGCACTGCCATGCCTAATTGAGGAATGCATTTTCAGTGTGTACCTGTGTGCACATATATACACATACACACATGTGCACACACATGCGTACACAGAGAGAATGTGTAAGAGATACAAAGAGTGTGAGAATATTTTAAAAAGAACGGGCAGTTGCAGAAATGGCTTAGTGGTGAAGAGTACTGGCTGGACTCAGGCTTGGTTCCCAGTACCTACATGATAGTTTACAACTGTCTGTAACTATAGTCCCAGGGGACCCAGTACACTCTTCTAGTCTTCTAGTCTACACACACATAATGCCCACATACACATTCAGGTAAAACTCCCATGAGCATAAAATAAACAATTTTAAAAAAAGAAAAGTCAAAGAAATCCAGCCACGTGTTTAATGCTGCAACCCGACATCCCTAGCTACACTTACTTTCCTTTATGCCTTATTAAACATATGGTATTGGTTATATTTGAGTTATTTTATAAGTCACTAAGAAAGACAAAGGAGCTGAATTATGGAATAATAGTTAGACATGGTGCTCAGTTAATTGTGAGATGCTGTCCAATTTAATCCTAAAGTATAAAATATGACTGGCAATTGTAATAGAGTACACATCAGCCCAGATAAAGGGAAGTTAGGTATATTGGGGAGTCACTCACAAATGGCAAAGCACGGTAGAGAACCCCTGAGGTCTTCTGCCCTTGGCCACTGGATGCTACCATCGGCCTCTGGCCATCACCCAAGAGAGCACAAGCACTTGCTCTCAGCTCACATGTAGCCTCTGAGCCCTGCCCAGAAGCGGTCGGCCCCTCAAAGACGACTGGCTGAAAGAGTCCCTACAACAATTCCCCCCATTGTCTAAATAGGTGGGTTCTAACCCTAATACAAAACTATATACAATACGAACAAATATCAAGTATTTTCCAGGAGAAAGAAATGGTAAAAAAAATACACAAAATTAGAACTACAGCCAAGAACATTAACAAGCAAGAAACACACACTAAATGTCCAAGCTATAGATCATTTGCAGGTAAAAGAGATCATTCCAACAGCTCTCCTATCCTAAGGAGTCTAAGTCTTGTACCTAAAATGTCTTAGCTAAGGTAGGATAGGATAGTAGCTGAGACGATCTTGTCTTCAACCCAGTCAAAGACCTGAGAAGGAAAAAAAAATATTACCTGAGTAAGCAGGAAGTGTAACTTCCCAAAGATGCAAGAAATGACAGAAACAGCTGGCTACCTGAGCACCCAGAGTCTCACAGAAACATTGAGGCAGCCAACTTTGACTAAGGCCGAGACTATCTGACAGACCGTTATCAGAAGCAGGAAGATTTGAAAGACTGACCTACACTGTCTTGGCAAGTTTCAGTAGTCTCTTTTTGCTTGTATCCTGCTTGTCCAGTTTAAACAGCAGGCTCGTTGTCAGCAATGGTGGCAAAGGCAGTTCTTTGCCCAATAGGCCAGTTTTGCCAAGAAGAAAACGAACTCCAAATGGAGTGTCTCCGGTGCTCATCATACTCTTGGGAATAGCTTGGTGCTGCCAGGAGCAATTGTGTCTCATGCCAGTGGAGTTTCAAATCATCAAAACATTTAAATGCTGTATTCTGTAGGTCTTTGAAGTGTTTGATGATCATATATCCATGTAGAGTACATCTGTGCAACTAGAGAACGTAACTAGATATGAAAAGCAGGGGTGACTATAACCTATAACTCTTAATACCTATATAACTTAAAGACTAAAGCTTCACATATAAAAATAATCTTTGAAACAGATGTGCAGCAACTGTGTGTGTGTGTGTGTGTGTGTGTGTGTGTGGTTGATCAGAGGTAGAAATCTGTAGTGCAATGTATAAAAATATCCTAAATAGCCTCAATAAACAAAATATCTTAAGCATATGTAGAAACATACATACAATATGGCAAAATAATTTTATATTGGTGTGTTAAAATTCTGTAAACAGAAAGAGGAACACACACACAAACAAATAGAATTCAAATTTGTATCAATATACAAATCATCTTAGACAGGAATACAAAAATAATTTTGCATATGCATCAATGTACGAGAATCTGAAATCACTATAAACAGTCTATAACTAATAGTTGCTTAAATAGTTCACAAATAGATACACTAATCTACATATTATCCCATCCATTCCACCTATTCTTTTGCAAAAGAGACTTCTGAGTCTAAAATTCATATTCCACACCAACCCTAACAACTTATAACCAACCCTAAATAGGAGGCAATTATCCATAACCTGGTGGGGGACACATCTAAGCCAACTGAAAGGAAAGAGGGCCGTCATTTTCTTAGAATTACTTCCAGCTGTCATGGGGGCAAAGATGTCTCTATGGGATCCTGTAAGTCTCAAGAGGACCAGCTGTAACATTTGTAGGTGGTCTCTGAGTATCAGGTAAGACTTAATTGAAGTGCTTATCTGAAGCTCTGACCAGAGTGTTGTAAGAAGGTGAATTACATTAGCTAGCCAATTGGGAATTGTCTTAGCTGTGTAGGTCAAAAGCCAATCCTGAGTTGTGATTATTGGGTCCAAGGTATGATAATGAAATAGATAGAATCGTTGTTGTGAGGTACCATCTTTTTTCTGTAAACTTCACAGATTGCTGTTAGGAAAATGTATTTTCACTGTGGAAAACTTAAAGGTTATTAATAACAAAGCAGAAAGTTTAAATTTTGATAGACATATAATGAAGGAAAGGTACCAAGAAAGACAGAAATTAAGTATGGGGAGAAGTAGAATTTTGAGGGGAAAAACAAAGGTTTGACAGCATTAGTCCGTGGAATTATATTCCTTCTGTCCCATACAAGGAGGCTCTTCTGATATGACACAGAAATTCTGCATTTTTCTTTTAACAACATGCTTGGATTGAGAGAAGGAGAGAGCCCTGCTCCAACTCCAAAGCCAGCTTTGATTATTAACTGAGTCAGGGCAACCACTATCCCGAGAAGTGAGGGGATAGAGGTGTTTGGGTAGTGAGGTTTTGCAGAGGATATTAGCACCAGAAGTCAGATTTTTCTTTGCTTGGTGATTCTTCCTGGATAACCATCCTTTCTTCTCTATGTGTCTATAAGGTCTTTTGACTCCCTTAAGACGGACATTTTTATTTTTCTGCAAAGACAAGAACAGAACCCTGCCCCCATCTTTGTGAGTTTCCTCACAACTTGTGGGGTTATCACATTGGTGGATGAGCTGTCATTTTCTGTCATCAAGCAGTTTCTCTTGTTCAAATTGAATCTTGATTAGTTATGATGATATCCATAGCGTTTCTTCTCATGCAGGGGTGGGGGGAGCGAAAGCCCTTTCCCAACGTAGCACATATCCTGATTCCCATCCTGAGGTCAACACATCCTTGAAGTACACAGGCTGATTTAACTCGGAACATTTTTATATTGTCTGATTTCTCTCCACAGCTGTTGTTAATTTTTCATTAGCATCGAGAAAATTCAAAGTTAATAAAGCACTATGCAATCTACTTCGGGGGGTCTTTATCATCCATTTCTGTTTATTTAGCACGTCCTTTAGAGTTCGATTTGATCTTTCTGTAACTGCTTGCCCTGTAGGATTGTGTGGTATACCAGTAATATGCTTTATATTATAATAAGCAAAGAACTGTTTCATTTTCTTAGAGACATATGCTGGAGCATTGTCAGTCTTTATTTGTGCAGATATACCCATCATGGCCATGACTTCTAGAAAATGTGTGAATGCAGAATCAGCCTTTTCCGTCAGGTGCGCATTGAAACCTGAGTAAGTATCAATGGTGTGGTGTATATACTTTAATTTTCCAAATTCTATACAATGGAACATATCCAGATTTCAATCCTTTGAGTACCATTTGGGCTACTTCCTGCAAGAACAAGTAGGACATTTCCTTATAACGTCCTTAGCTTGTTGCCAGGTAATGAAAAAGTCTTTTTTCAAGCCTTTCCCATTGGCATGGAGTTTTTATGAAATTCTGAGGCCTTTAGCACACTTACTACCAATAGTTGATCAATTTCATTGTTGTCTTGTGCTAGAGGGCCTGGCAGACTCGTATGGGATCAGATGTGATTATATATACATGTAGTTTTATACATATATATGTATATATATAGTTGCTTCTGTGGTCAAAGTGAATCTCCATTATGTTATGGCAGGTTGCTGCGCCAGCCCCAAATAACACTCAGAGACTCTGTATTTGATACAATCCTGTTGGCCAGTTACCATTACTGTTTATGGGCTAGCTCTGTCTTAATTATTAACCCATTTCTACTTATCTAAGTATTTCCACGTGGTCGTCTTATCGGGGAGCCGCGGCAGGCGTCCTGCTTCTTCCCTGGGCTACATGTCGACTCCTCCTTTCCATTTCCTCTTTCCTTCTCCTAGTCTCCTAGCCCCGCCTATCTAGTTTTCTATTGGCCACAGAGCTTTATTAACCAGTATGAGAAACATATATACAGAGTAACATCTCCCATCATCTCCTCTTTTCTGTCTAAAGTAAAAGAAGGGGTTTAACCTTAACATAGCAAAAGATACCATACAACAGTTATCAAATAAGAATCACAGTTAACAATATTTAGTCCATTAACATTTTTTAGGACTTAAAGAAAATATCATCTATCCTATCTTTGTGAGTCTAAAGTCCTACATGTAACTTATCTTTAATTCTAACTAAGGAAAACTATAATCAAAACTGTCTTCAACTCCTTCAAAGACCACAGAAGGATAATATATAAGCTCTAGAAATGACAGAGACAACTCATTGCCTGGTCAGTCACCTGAAGTTCTTCTGTAATGTTCCATCTTCAGCCCATAGGCCATAGTGTGTCTGGCAGCCTCTTCCATGAAGCAGGAATCCTGTAGCAATGTCCATCTTGCATCAGCAGTCCCATTTTTGTGGGTCCTGCATGTCCAGTTTCTACAACATAAAGTCAAACAGTCTAGACAAGAGAAGTACCTTGCTCAAATGGCTAGTCTTGCCATTTTAGAAGCAAACTTCATAACGAGTTTCTTCAATGTCCATCTTACTTTTTGATGCAGGTGGTGTTGCCAGGAGAAGTTGTGCCTCACTGTCAAGAAAAACCCTAAACCATTTTAAATGCCATATTCTGTAGGTCTTTGAAAGGCTTGAAGAATGCCTATTCATCTCAAATGCATCTCTGCATATCTAGAAATCCTAACTAACTTAACTCCAAGTTTTGACTATCATAGGTAACTCTCTAATCTGTACTAAATTATACATTACATTTTTAAATGAGCTATATAAACACAATACCTAAACAAGAGGAGAAAAATACATATCACAAAATTGACCTTAAATTTGTATCAATAAATGAAAATCCATTACAAGGCAAAGTATTCATATCTATACCATAATTCCCTTTTTACCTTTAAAAAGATTGCTTGTGGTCATTAGCCCTTTATAACCAAGCCCATTTAAATGAAAACATAAACAATATTTGGGAATTTGGGTGTCATTCTTACCAAACTACTTCCTGCTGTTAGGGGGCGCTGTCATGGGGATCCTAAGAAAACACAGAAATCCTGGCTGTAGTGGTCTGTAATGTTGCAATGTCCCATTGATGTTGCTTCAGGGGGTCTTGCTTGATCAAACCACATTAGTCTGGAAGGAATCCACAGCTTTTCATTTTCTGTGGAAACAAATATAGAAATCCTTTTCCCCAGTAACTTGTCCTTAGACTTAAATTTTGGAGTCAAAGCATTTTTAAAATATATAAATTGAATTAATCCAGCAGCATTTCTTTTATCAGTTGTTGTTATTTTCTTAGCAGTCAAACAATTTAAAGACAACAGAATCGCGTATAGTATCCAAAATTTCTCTGTGTTTTCCATCCTTACGTGGCTTTTTTTTTTATCACTCTATTTCTTCTACTTCTATTTTTACATATTTTGAGACAGGGTTTTTTCTGTGTAACTTTTATCTGTCCTGGAATTCCCTTTGTATACCAGGTTTGCTTTGAAATCACAGAGATCTGTTTGTCTCTGCCTCCCAAGTGCTGGGATTAAAGGCGTGGGCCACCATACCCAGCCAGTCAATTTCTTTTTTTTTTTTTTTAAACCATTGTATCCTGTTTCTCTCCCAAGCCAACATATTTTTTAAAACACAGTGTAAACCTTCATTGCAGCTCTTGTACACACCAATGAATTGTTAGCAGAGCTCTTTAAAAACAAGGCGGTTTTTTGCTGTTTATGCTAATTTTGGAAACCTCCCTTAAAGGAGCCGCACAAATCTCTGTCTCTAGCAAAACAAATTTTAACCTAGAAAAATGCTGCTACCAAGAAGTCTTGTTAGTTTCTGTTCTTTTGTTTCTAAAAACTATTTTTTAAGCTTTTGTTAAGTTTTAAGTGAAAGTTCTCAGTTCCACTTCTGACACCATTATTTTATGAGTAGGTTTTCCCCGACACTGCCTCCGCCACCACTGGCCATTTTTTTTTTTTTTTTTGATACAATCCTGTTGGCCAGTTACTAATTCCTTATTGGCTAGCTCTGTCCCATCTGTGAATTAGTAACTATGTTGAGAGGTTCTTCATGATCCATAAACTGCATGAGAATAGCATATAATCCTGATTTTTGGACAGAATTATAAGGACTTAGATCCACTTTACTTAAATTTTTTGATTTGCAACCTACTTTTCCTGATTTATTGTGTCAGAATAGGAATATAGAGTTATTGGTGTTTCCCATACAATGTGAGGAAGGATGCAGTCAGTTTGAGAACCACCCTCTCCAGTGGGACATCCAACACCACTTGGACATCAAAGGAGAAACTTTAATGGGTGGGCTACCAAATCCTCCAGCTTCTGCTGTAGGAGATTGTATGGCGACCAGAAATATCCCATAGTTTATATAGAGTCAGACATTGTCATAATCTTGTCTATGTGGCCACCCTAAGCTGATCTTTTCATCCCCATCCCAAAAGAGAATTTTCTCTGGAGGTAGCAAATTTTACAAGAGCTGAGGTTTGGATTCTAGTTAAGACAGTTTTGTCTTTAGCAAACAGAATGTGTTGTCTGTGCTCCCCCTGCCCCCAGAAAAAGAGGCAGACAAATTTTGTAGATGGAGTTCGTTATTCCTTATAACCTAACATCCCCCAAGTTAGTAAATTCATTCTATTCCTAGTTTGATTTTTTTCAAAAATGTAATTAATATTTTCTGCTCTTTAAAAAGGGCTGGAGTTGAGCATGGTGGCACATGGTTTAATTTCAGCACTTAGGAGGCAAAGCAGGATCTCTGGGTTCAAAACCAGCTTGGTTTACATAGTGAGTTCCAGGACAGCCAGAGCTACGATAGTGTCACCTGTCTCAAAGAAGAGAGTGAGTGGTGAGAGAGAGAGAGAGAGAGAGAGAGAGAGAGAGAGAGAGAGAGAGAGAGAGAGAGAGAGAGAGAAAAGTGAGGTGGGGAAGGATTAGGGATATAGGTTAGTAGGAAACTGCTTGCTTGTCATGCAGAAAGCCAAGAACTAGGAAAGAGAAAAAGAACATATTAGAATCAATAAAATAAGGTGTTTAACTGCTAAAGGTGGATCGTGGTTGAAATCAGATTGAAGCCATGTTCAATATAAGTTATTTTTGCTTATCTTTGTAGAAGAATGCAAAAATGAGAATTACAGGGTGAACTTTTTGTTATTTACCTATTTTATGTATATATGCAACATTCATGTGCATAAACACACACATGTCTTGTGCCCAGAGTTCAGAAGAGAGCGTGGAATCCCCTGAAATTGGAGTTACGGGTGTTTTTGAGACACCACATGGGTGCTGGGAATTGACTTCTGGTCCTCTGCTAATTCTTAAACACCAAGTCATCTCTCCAGTACTTATTTTTATTTGGAAGTGTGAAAGGTGTGTGTGTGTGTGTGTGTGTGTGTGTGTGTGTGTGTACACCACACAAATGCAGTGCCTATAGAGGTCAGAAGAGGGCACTGGGTCCTGGAGTTGGTGGTTATAAGTCCTCCAAAGTGGGTGCTAAGAACTGAACTCATGTCTCTGTATAGCATCAAACACTCTTAGCCACTGAGCCATCTCTCCAGTTCTGCCCCCCAGCAGTTTTTTGGGGTGCTTTAATAAAGCAGGTCTAAGACTGGCCACCTGAGAGCTTCCAAACGCCATGTTGTCTCCTACACGAGGCCAGCCTAACAACTTCCTGTATCCAAGACACACAAAGGCCATGAGATCATCTCGGCAGACATTTCCATGGCTGTGCTGGGAGAGGTTTGATGCTGGCTCTCTGCAAACAAAGCTGTGCCGTTTGCCAATTGCTGTGCTGTAAAAAGTCCAACCTTGTCTGATACCGGGCTACAGTGTGTTCTAGTTTCACACGTATGTTGTGAAAAATAGCATAACAAAAGCAACTTAGAGGAGGAAAGGGTTTATTTCAGCTCCCAGGTTATAGTCCCACATTGAGCAAAGTCAAGGCAGGGACCCACAAAGGAACTTGAAGGAGAAACCATGGGTCATATAGTTCAGTTGATAAGACCCGATTATCATCCCCAGAATTCACATTAAAAAAAAAAGAGTATTCCTTAATATCAATGGTCTTAATTCATCTATAAAAAGGCACAAGCTAACAGAATGGATTCGAAGACAGAATCCATCCTCTGCTGCATACAAGAAACACACCTCAACTTCAAAAACAGACATTGCCTCAGAGTAAAGGACTGAGGAAAGATTTTCCAATCAAATGGACCCAGGATACAAGCTGGTGTAGCTATCCTAATATCTAGCAAACTAGACTTCAAACTAAAATTAATCAAAATAGTTGAAGACGGTCATTTCATATTCACCACAGGAAAACCCCACCAAGATGAAGTCTCAATTCTGAATATCTATGCCTCAAATATCAAGGCACCCACATTCATAAAAGAAACATTATTAAAACTCAAATCACATATAAAACCCCACACACTTATAGTGGGAGACTTCAATACCCCACTCTCACCACTGGGCAGGACCACCAGACAGAAACTTAACAAAGAAATAAAGAAACTAACAGAAGTTATGACCCAATTAGGTTTAATATGCATCTATTTATAGGACATTTCATCTGAACACAAAAGAACATACCTTCTTCTCAGCACCACATGGACCCTTCTTTAAAATAGACCACATACTCAGCAACAAAGCAAACCTCAAGAGATAAAAAAAAATGGAATAATCCCTTATATTATATCACCATGCCTAAGAGTTATAATTCAATAACACACATTGCAGAAAGCCTACACTCTCGTGGGAACTGAACAATGCATGGCTCAATTGCATCACTCCTGGGTTAGGGAAGAAATGAAGAAATTCAAGACTTCCTAGAGTTCAATGAAAATAAAGGCACAACATACCTAAACTTATGGGACACTTTCAAAGCAGTTTTAAGAGGAAAGTTCATGGAGAATAGTCACACTAGAGACGTACAGCACACCTGAAAGCTCTAGAACTAAAAGAAGCAAACTCACCCAGGAGGAGAAGACGCCAGGAAACAATCAAATTGAGGGCTGAAATCAATAAAGCAGAAACAAAGAAAACAACACAAAGAATCAAAGAAACAGAGTTGGTTCTTCAAGAAAATCAACAAGATAGACAAACTTTTATCCAAACTAACCAAAAGGCAGAGAGAATATGCAAATTTACAAAACCAGAAATGAAAAGGGAGATATAACAACAGACACTGAGGAAATCCAGAGACTCTTCAGGTCATACTTTGAAAACCTGTACTATACAAAATTGGAAAGTTTAAAGGAAATGGACAATTTTATGGATAGGTATCACTTACCAAAATTAAGTCAAGAACAGAGAAGCAATTTAAATAGACCTATAACCCCTAATGAAATAGAAGCAGTCACCAAAAGTCTCCTAACTAAAAAAAAACAAAACAAACAAAAAACCCAGGACAAGATGGTTTCAGTGTAGAATTCTACCAGCAATTCATAGAAGAGCTAAGACCAATACTCCTCAAATTGTTCCACACAATAGAAGCAGAAGGATCATTGACAAACTCTTTTTATGAGACTACAGTTACCCTGACACCCAAACCACACAAAGATACAACAAATATAGAGAATTACACACCAATATCCCTCATTAACATTGATGCAAAAATCTCAATAAAATACTGGCAAACTGAATCCAAGAACACATCAGAAAAATCATTCATCATGATCAAGTAGGCTTTATCCCAGAGATGCAGGGATGGTTCAACATCCGAAAAAAATCTGTCAATGTAATCCACCATATAAACTAACTGAAAAAGAAAAACCACATGATCATCGCACTAGATGCTGAAAAAGCCTTTGACCACTTCATGATGAAGGTCTTGGAAAGATCAGGGATAACAGGAACACACCTAAACCTAATAAAGGCAAGATACAGCAAGCCAACAGCCAACATCAAACTAAATGGAGAGAAACTTAATGTGATTCCTCTAAAATCAGGAACAAGACAAAGCTGTCCACTCTCTCCATATCTCTTCAATATTGTACTTGAAGTTCTAGCTAGACCAATAATAAAACAAAAGGAGATCAAGGGGATACAAATTGGTAAGGAAGAAGTCAAACTTTCACTATTTGCAGATGATAAGATAGTTTACATAAGTGACCCAAAAAAATTCTACTGGGGAACTCCTACAGCTAATAAACAACTTTGGTAAAGTGGCAGGATACAAGATTAAATTAAAAAATCAGTAGCCCTCCTATATACAGATAATAAATAGACTGAGGAAGAAATCAGAGAAACGTCACCCTTCACAATAGCCACAAACAACATAAAATTCCTTGGGATAACTCTAGCCAAAGAAGTGAAAGACATGAATGACAAGAACTTTAAGTCTTTAAAGAAAGAAATTAAAGAAGATATTAGAAAATGGAAAGATCTCCCATGCTCTTGGATAGGTAGGATCAAAATAAAAATGGCAATCTTAACAAAAGCAGTTTACAGATTCAATGCAATCCCCAGCAAGCAAAATTCTTCACAGACCTCCAGAGAACAATGCCCAACTTTATATGGAAAAACCCTCAGGATAGCCAAAACAGCCTTCTACAGTAAAGGAACTTCCAGAGGCATCACCATCCCTGACTTCAAGCTCTACTACAGAGCTATAGTAATGAAAACAGCTTGGTATTGGCACAAAAACAGACAGGTATACCAATGAAATCAATTTGAAGACCCTGTTATTAATCCACACACCTATGAACACTTGATTTTTTGACAAAAGAGCTAAAATTATACAATGGAAAAAAGAAAGCATCTTCAACAAATGGTGCTGGCATAACTGGATGCTGGCATGTAGAAGACTGCAGGTACATCCATATCTATTGTCATGCACAAAACTTAAGTCCAAATGGATCAAAGACCTCGACATAAATTCATTCACACTGAACCTCTTAGAAGAAAAAGTAGGAACGTATCCTTGAACACATTGGCACAGGAGATCGCTTCCTGAACATAACACCAGTAGCACAGACACTGAGATCAACAATTAATAAATGGGACTTCCTGAAATTGAGAAGTTTCTGTATGGCAAGAGACACAGTCAACGAGACAAAACAGCAGCTCACAGAATGGGAAAATATATTCACCAACCACACATCTGACAGAGGGCTGATCTCCAAAATATACAAAGAACTCAAGAAGCTAGTCACCAAAACACCAAAAATCCAATTAAAAAGTGGGGTGCAGAACTAAATAGAGAATCATCAATAGAAGAATCTCAAATGACTGAAAGTCACTTAAGAAAGTGCTCAACATCCTTAGCCATCAGGGAAAAGCAAATCAAAACAACTCTGAGATACCAAGTTACACCTGTCAGAATGGCTAAGATCAAAAACACCAATGTCAGTTTATGCTGGAGAGGGTGTGGAGAAAGGGGAACACTCCTCCACTGCTGGTGGGAGTGAAAACTTGTGCAGTCACTTTAGAAATCAGTATTGTTTTTTCTCAGGAAAATCTCAAGATCCAGCAATTCCAGGCATATACCCAAAGGATGCACAGCCGTACCACAAGAACATCTGTTCAACTATGTTCATAGGGTCATTATTTGTAAGAGCCAGAAACCGGAAGCAATCTAGATGCCCCTCAACCAAAGAATGGATAAAGAAAACGTGGTACATTTACACAATGGAGTACTACTCATCGGCAAAACAATGACACTTTGAAATTCTCAGGCAAATGGATGGAGCTAGAAGAACCCATCCTGAGTGAGGTCCTAGACACAGGAAGACAAACATGGTATCTACTCACTCATAAATGGACAGAGCAAAGGGTGACCAGCCTACAGTCCACACTGCCAGAAAAGCTAGGAAGCAAGGAGGACCCTAAGAGAGACACATATGGACCCCTGGAGAAGGGGGAAGGGACAAGATCTCCTAAGCAAATTGGGAGCATGGGGGGGGGGAGAAAGAGAAGGGGAGAGGAGGAGGGGGAGGAGAACATGGAGGATCAGAAAGGTCGAGTCGGGGGACGAACAGAGAAGGCGAGAATGGAAAGAGAGATACCTTAATAGAGGGAGCCATTATGGGTTTAACGAGAAATCTGGCACTAGGGAGATCTCCGGGAATCCACAATGATGACCCCAACTATTAATCTAAGCAATAGTGGAGAGGCTACCTTAAATGTCCTTCCCCTGTAATGAGATTAATGTCTACTTTAAGTGCCATCCTAGAGCCTTCATCCAGTAGCTGATGAAAGCAGAAGCAGAGATTCACAGCTAAGAGCTAAGCCCAACCCCTGGAATCCAGTTGCAGAGAGGCAGGAGTGATGAGCAAAGGGGTCAAGACCAGGCTGGAGAAACCCACAGAGACAGCTGACCTGAACAGGGGGAGCTCATGGACCCCAGTCTGACAGCTGAGGAACCAGCATAGGAGCAGACTAGGCCCCCTGAATGTGGGTGTCAGATGGGGGGCCTGGGTAGTCTATGGGGCCTCTGGCAGGGGAACCAGTATGTATCCCTAGTGCATGAATAGACTTAGGGTGCCCATCCCCATAGAGGGACACTCTCTCAGCCTAGATACATGGGGGAGGGCCTAGATCCTGCCCCAAATGATGTGACAGACTTCGATGATCCCCCGTGGGAGGCCTCACCCTCCCTGAGGAGCAGATGGGGGTGGGGAAGGAGATAGTGGGGGAAACGGGAGGATGGGAGGGAGAGGGATCTGGAGTTGGTGTGTAAAATAAGGTTGCTTTTAGTTTAAATAAAAATTAATTTTAAAAAAAAAAAAGATGGATGGTGTTGGTACACACCTTTAATCCCAGCGCTCGTGAGACAGAGGCAGGCGGATCTTTGTGAGTTCGAGGCCATCCTGATCTACAAAAGCTAGTTCCAGGACAGGCTCCAAAGATACACAGGGAAACCCTGTCTCAAAAAACAAAATCAAGCAAACAGACAAACAGCGGGCATGGTGGCATGTACTTGCAATCCCAATCCGAACCCGGGGCTCATGCTCTAGGCAGCCTACCTTCATCAGCATGCTTGCTCTTGACCAGTGAGAGACTCTGTCTCAAATAACAAGGTGAATGTCTCCCGATGAGTGACACCTGAGGTTGACCTGTGACCTCCAGATCCCTCACACACATACGCGAGCATGCCTCTGGGTAAAGCGTTTCCACCACGGGAGAAGGCTTCCTAAGGCCCAGGGCGTTTCAAATTAAAACACCCCCTCTGTCCTCGTGACCCACTGAGCTGCGAGAAGGTAGCACCTTCTCCTCCAAGCCTTCCTCACCAGGGTGGTGCACACCCTCTGAATTGTGCGCTGAAATAAACTAATCCCCCACGCGGCTTCTACCACCGATTCTGTCACAGCGAGCAAAAAATGGACAGATAAAATACAATATACACAGTGGCTTCAACAGACAGCTATTGGCTTGAAGTGGGAATGCTGTTGTATGGATTGATTTATTAACGTGTGTGTGTGTGTGTGTGTGTGTGTGTGTGTGTGTGTGTGTGTGTGCGCGCGCGCCATGTGCATCCCGTGCCCGCAGCAACTGGAAGACAGTGTCAGACCTCCTGAACTGGAGTTACAGATGGTGCTGGGAACTGAACCCACGTCCCCTGCAAGAGCAGCCAAGCTCTCAGCTGCCGAGCCATCTCTCCAGCCCTTTGATTTTACTTTTCAAATTGCTTCCTTATACATTTATGTCGCTTGAATGTTGACAATGGCTGTGTAACCAGCCGGCTCTTCAGCGCTTGAGGCTTCTGCACTTGTTTTCGTAAGCATGAATGGGCACTGCCCGCCCTCAGCCTGCTTGAATGGCCTTCTTCTTAGGGACCTGCGCTTGACCTTTATAGTATTTACTGTTTCCTTTGGGCCACCCCGGCCAGAGGGCAGGCTGCATAAGCAGGGATTTGGGATGGACTTCCGACCATATCTTCTCCAGCGACGACACTGAAGATTGCTGCACAGTAGGTATTCAAATAGACAAGTGACTGCTCATAGTAGGCGTCCAGTAAATACTACTTGAGAAAAAGACAGAAAGAGAAGGAGATTCAAGGCCTAACAGTCTTGGGGAAGTTAGGGATGGCTTGCACGAGGCCAGCAAAATCTGCTATCTCTGTGTCTAAGGGAGGAGGCTGGGCCTGGACCCTGGGTCTGATGGAGGAGGGTTGGGTCTGAGTGAGAGGGGCTGGGCCTGGCTCCCTGGCATTCAAGGTCACTTGTGCCCTGCCTCTGTGGCGCTTGGAGCCAGGGGCGAAGATTGGAGATGAACAGGCAGAAGGAGACGGGCTTTGCTGGGACTCGAACTCAGCTGCCCCCTCCTGTTCTGACTAGCAGAAGGAAGATTCTCTGTGTGCAGTTACCTGGGGATGAGACAGGTCAGAGGTGGGGACCCAGCACGGTGGGCTGTGGTGGGCAGACCCCGGATAAGAGTTCAGTGCCCCAGGCAGCCCCACTCATCACACACACCGTCCCGGGGACGGGCTAACGAAGAACAGAGAGGAAAAGTGGGATGATTCCATTCTTGTTTTTATTGATTTGGGTTTTAGAGACAGTAGGCGTTTTGGAAGTAGCCTTCTTTGGATGTGGATGCTGGCCCAGAGTATTTGTACTCCTGCTTCTGGACTCAGTAAGTCTCACACTGTGACAAGGAGCGATGAGAGATTCCAGAGCCAAGACCCTGGGAAGGAAGGCAGAGCCCAGAGTAAGGGCAAGGATAGTGGGTCCGAGGGAGGAGGCTGGGGCCTGGGGGCCTGGGTCTGAGGGAGGAGGCTGGGGCCTGGGGGCCTGGGTCTGAGGGAGGAGGCTGGGGCCTGGGGGCCTGGGTCTGAGGGAGGAGGCTGGGGCCTGGGGGCGGGGGGAGGCTGGGGCCTGGGGGCCTGGGTGAGGCTGGGGCCTGGGGGCCTGGGTCTGAGGGAGGAGGCTGGGGCCTGGGGGCCTGGGTCCGAGGGAGGAGGCTGGGGCCTGGGGGCCTGGGTCTGAGGGAGGAGGCTGGGACTGGAGAAAAGCTGAGGAGGACTCCTGAGTCTGAGGCAGTGAAAGTACGGGACAGCTGGCAGCGAGAGGACAGTAAGGATGATCAGTTGCCCTGCATCGTCTTCTGGATCCAGTTTTGGTAATTGCACAGCTTTGTGTAGACCCCTGGGTAGCCAGGCATGGCACACCGCTCCATTCCCCAGGACACAAGACCCTGGAGCTGACCTCCACACACCAGGGGTCCCCCAGAATCACCCTGTGAGGGGGGAATGGGAATAGGATCAGTCACAGGAGGTAAACACAGGCCCTCCCGCCCTCTGACTCAGGCCAGGGCAGACCCTTCCCTCTGCATGTCACCATGGCAGTCTCCCCCCCTGGATCTGATGTCCCCGCCTCAGCCATATCTCCAGACTCCTCTGTCTTTTCACCCCCCCCCCGTCTTTGTCTCTCTTCCCCTATGTACACGGACCACTCTCTGCCGCTTCTACAGGCCTACGAAGTTAATTAGACAACACAGGAGACTGAGGTACAGTAGGGCCGAATCCAATGGAGCTTATGCAGCAAGGCAAGGCAGCTGGTGGCTCCTGTACCTCTGTACCCGCGAGGCCTCTTTCCAGCCACATCCCCAGACTCAGGAGCAAGCCCCAAACTGTCCCAGACACAAATCTGGGCCTCACCTGACAGGAATCCTTTCCACCTTCAGGAACCCCGGCACAGACCATGCCAGGTGTGATGTTTCCAGAGTAGGCTCGACGGCACACCTCCTCTGACATGATGTTGACATTCACACACTGCAGAGCATTGGGGTACCTGGCTGAGGTGGGCGCAAAAGGGTCACAACTAAGGAACTATGGATCCAGGGGTCCGGGGTCAGCCTCCTCCCTCAGACCCAGGCCCCCAGGCCCCAGCCTCCTCCCTCAGACCCAGGCCCCCCAGACCCGAGCCTCCTCCCTCAGACCCAGGCCCCCCAGACCCGAGCCTCCTCCCTCAGACCCAGGCCCCCCAGACCCGAGCCTCCTCCCTCAGACCCAGGCCCCCCAGACCCGAGCCTCCTCCCTCAGACCCAGGCCCCCAGGCCCCAGCCTCCTCCCTTTGTATTTCCATGGTGAGTGCTCCTTACCCACGGGGCTGGCTGTGGTCCCCCAGCCTGACACCCGGCAGGGAGTCCCTGGGCTGGCACAGACCCTGGCCACACCAATGGTCCTCACTGCTCGGCCCAGCCGCACTCTCTTCTGCAGCTGAAGCAGCATCAAGTCATTGTTGTGGGCCCGGGGCTGGTACTGGGGGTGTGGTACCTGGCGAACCACTCGCACCACCTGCTGAGTGGCTTCCCACCGTCTCAGGTTGTGCTTGCCCAGGGCTGCGTGGAGAATCCTGTCCCACAAACCCCAAGAGAAAACCCCGCGGTAAGTCTGACCACAGAGCATGCTCCAGCCCCCATTTCCTTCCGTGGTTTAACTTCACTGCGTCTAACCCATGTCCCTCTAGCTGTGGGCTGAGCATCCCTGGCCTCTCGTCGTGGCTTAGGCTTTCTCTCTTTGCCCAACCGCATTGGCCATTCCTTCCTCTCATGGGCAATTTGGAGTTCTTCACTCAGGTGCTGTGACCATGCAGGGTTCTCGGTTTTGAGTCTGAATAGGCCTGTGAGTGAAGCTAGGTCCTTGATGTCAGGGTTCCACACTCCGAACTGTGTCTCTTAGTCTAGATTCTTCTCTAGACTCCGGATCGTGCCCTAGCTCCTGTGCTGTGTTCTATACAAGAATCTGGGTCCACGGCTAAACTCTGGGGCCCTGGGATCTGTAAGTTATCGACGTAAGAACAAGAGTCACTCACGGGCGGGCACAATGAGCAGCCGTGATGACCCACCGGTCTGATATCAGGACCCCTCCACACACGAGGCGACGCCCGGGACCTGTCAGCAGGGCCACTTGCCATGGCTGGGAGTTCTGGATACATGTGTAGCCACCAATAATTTTATGGTCTCCTTGACTCTGGACCATGGCTAGAGGAAATGGGGTGAGTGGCAAAGAAAATGGACACATGTCCTCTAGTCCCCAGCTCTGAACCACGCCCAGCAGACAGAGACACTTCCCTGTGGCCCACCTCTTTCTGCTCGAGCAAATGTGATATGCACTCATCATGACCCCCAACACAAACGGGGACTTTTCCGACCCCTTCCTCAACTGACCTGCATGGTCTGTGGTATTGTGTTCATGTCCAGCTCACCCAGGGCCTGGCTACAGCTACAATCTTTACCTCCATCAACACTTTCTTTCCTTTGGGTCGACAAGATGTCTCACTATGTTGGAGGCTGGTCTCGAACTCCCAGAGTTCTTCCTGCCTCGGCCCCCCCACGTGCTGGAAATCGCAGCACGCACCAACATTCATGGTACCCATGAATATTTTGTTTGCCTGTTTTCATGTGCGTGTGTTTGCATGTATGTTGGCACACATGTGCATGGGTGTATAGTGTGTTTGTCTATGTGGAGGCCTGAAGGTACGTTGGGAATTTTCCTTGATCACTTTTCCATGTTATTCATTGATGTAGACTCTCGAGTCTAATC
This sequence comes from Cricetiscus sungorus, assembly GCA_030556225.1. Taxonomy (NCBI): domain Eukaryota; kingdom Metazoa; phylum Chordata; class Mammalia; order Rodentia; family Cricetidae; genus Cricetiscus; species Cricetiscus sungorus. The sequence goes on from JANBXA010000732.1 coordinate 2,804,523, forward strand.
CATGGCTCACCCTCTGTGGTAGTCTCACTCACTAGCCAGCTTCCCTTAGGGATTCTCCGTGTCTGCCTTCCAAAGGTGGAATTCAAGGATGCTCGTCACAAACAGCTGCCACCTATGTCGGTTCTGGACATCTGAACTCGCTTCAAGGTTGAGTGGCAAGTGACTTAACTGCTGAGCCAGCTCCCTGGCTTTCCAGTGCTCCCCATATTCCTTCCTCAACACTGAGTGGGCCTCCCCCCCGGGGTCCCCCCAAATCTTTCCACTCAGTAGCCTCTGGAGTCTCACTCTTCCCCAGACTCCCTCCAGCCTTTCACATCCACTTTCATCTCCCCTGATGTGACCAACTCAGCCCCACGGGCCTCTTCAGATAGAAGCCATTTGAGAGGTCAGCGTCCCCCATTCCTGATTTTCTCCATTTCTTGGCGCTGCCTCTCTCCCCACTTCTGTTTCCTGGTGGAATGGGGGCATGAACTTCTAGTTAATCGATGTCCTCAGCCACACACCTCTCTCTCTCTCTCTCTCTTCTCTCTCTCTCTCTCTCTCTCTCTCTCTGCCTCTCTCTCTCTCTGTCTCTCTGTCTCTCTCTCTCTCTGCCTCTCTCTCTCTCTCTGTCTCTCTCTGACCCCCCCTCTCTCTCTCTCTCTCTGTGTGTGTGTGTGTGTGTGTGTGTGTGTGTGTGTGTGTAGAACCCAAAGACTAACTGATTAACTTCAGGTGTCATTTGTCATTTATCAGGCACCATCCATCTTTTTACGGGGCGCAGGGTCTCTCAGTGGCCTAGAACTCGTGCATTAGGCTAGGCTGGCTGGTCAGTGGGCCCCAGGGTGCTCCTGTCTTCTGCCTCCCCAGTGCTGGAATTACCATAACCCCTGCATCCTATTTTTCTTTTTTTAGAGTGAACTCTGAAGGGATTAAACTCAGACCTTTGTGTTTACAAAGCTGAGCATCTCCCAGCCCCTCTAGACTCTTGCTAACCAGGCTGCCCCCAAGAGCATTATTTAAACCCCGGAACCCATCCCTGGCTCATCCCAGAGTCTCCAGGGACCCCAATGCTCTTACCTAGAGCCAAGGCTTGGAGTACAGTCAGCAGAAGGAGCATCCTGGAGCTGGACGTCCAGTTCTAACAAATTCAAAGAGGAAGTGAAGGAGAAAGAACCAGAAAGAGACTCAGGGGCAGTGAGCGCCACTCACACTGAGGCCCAGACCCTTGGTGACATGGGGACAGAACAGAGTGTAGAGGCCAGAGCTGCAGAGATGGGGGTCGCAGGCTCCTCTGGATGTAAAGAGAAGATGCCTACCAGGCTCCAGTCACTCTGGCTCCTTGCAAGTGTGACAGAGGCAGGGGTGGTGTCTCTTCCTGGACACGCCAGCAAAGCCTTTTATCCCTGGTCTGGGCAGCTGGCCCTGCCCCCCACCACCCTTCTGACTTTTTTTTTTTATTGCCTAGTTTCCATTCCAAGATACTCTGCTTCCTTCCCTCCCATCTCTAGCCAGAGAAGTCGACACAGTTATTAATGGGAGCCCGCCCAGTGAAAGATGCTATAATCTGGAAAGAATGGGGGGAGGGCAGATCATGGGTAAGAAGGGTAGGAGAGGAGGCCAGCCCAGTCAAAAAGTATGCAGTGCATGGGTAGAATCTGGATAGGGGCTCCAAGATGACACTGGGAGAGGCAGGGGGGACAGACAGACAGACAGACAGACAGACAGACAGACAGACAGACAGACAGACAGACACCCATAAAGAGAAGGAAACAGACCCAGCAGACAGGGGCCCAGTGTGTGTGTGTGTGTGTGTGTGTGTGTGAGAGAGAGAGAGAGAGAGAGAGAGAGAGAGAGAGAGAGAGAGAGAGAGAGAGAGAGAGGCCCAGAGAAGGCAGGAGAGGGGAAAGGTGAGTTGAGGTGAGCCTGTAGTGGGCCTTGGAGCTGGGGGTCCCATTTCAGCCTGCCCCTCTTAGTCCCTCCCCCAGCCTTTTAAAGTACCTAATGATTATAATTTTTCTCTGGGCCTTGGCAGTCCCGTGCCTGGACCACGCGGTGACTCACGGCCTGCAGTCTCTCTCCTCACCCCACCTCACCTTGCTTTCCAGTGACATTCTTCCTGGAGAAGCCGCTTGTGGCTGTCTTTCTGGGATGGTGCTTCTCCTGGGCCTGTGACACACCTGTGGGAATCTGTGTGCCTGGCTCTCTCTGAACTATTTCTGCTAGCCAGGGTCTGAAGGCCCAGCAGCAAGATGAGTGTGGAGACACACTCATGAGGACAGAAGGAATCTGTTGATCTAGGACAGAGGCACAGGGCCAGCCCCGCTGTGACCATTCTTGCTGGGTCCTACACAGGAGAAAATATTAGAGAGACCCATGTGCGTATGTTCACACACTCAGACGGGCACTTGAAGGAGCCATATGTAAGCTCAGCGTGTCTACCTCCAGACTTGTACCGGGATCCAGGTAGACCAGATATCACTGTTGGGGTCATTGTGGGGAAGGCACATGGGTTTTTCCTTCCTGACTGTGAAACCAAGGCTGACTGTGTAATTAATTATCTTCATGGAAAGTTTAAAGCACAATAGGATTCCTTTTCCTCAGAAGAATGCCCTGAATGGTAGGGATGGTGGCTCACACCTGTAATCTCAGCACTTGGGGGCCGGGGCCGGGGGATTACCCTGAGTTTGAGGCCACCCTAGGTGATATAGTTCCATGCCAGAAGAGAAGGAGGGAGGGCAGGAAGAAGAGAAAGAAGAGGAGGAGCGGAAGAAGGGTAACAAAGGGCTGTGGTGCCCACAGGGCTGCAGGAAAAAGGTTGGGGATGAAGCCATGCAGAAGAAAAGCCTCCATGACCTGCCCACCCGTCACAGCCTCATCACAGGAGCGTCTTCCTCTTCCCACCAGGCTCTGAACTCCGAGGAGCTCACTCAACTTGCTCGGCATCTTTTTGGTTTCCATGGCGCGGCCACTTAACACTTTGTGATGAATGAATTCATGAAAGCACTAATGAATGCGTGTATAGCATCGTTCCTAAGCTCACTGACTCGTGGGATGGGTCGACACGACGAAACTCGATCCTGTTAGAGCCCTGGGCAGGCGAGTTCCAGGGATCGGCAGATGGATAGGAATCAGGCGGAGATTGTCCACAGGAGGGTGATGTGCCCAGAGCCTGAAAGATACTCAAGGTCTAGCTGCTGCAGGGGATGAGGAGATGGTGGTAGGCTTCTTAGAAGGGAGCACAGGGTACTTCAGCGTGTTCCATAGGTGTCTGGGAAGGTGCCTGGATAGAGCCAGGGATGTGTCAAGGATACCGGACAAAATGCAGTCAGCCCAACAGGAAGAAGGTGCATCACAGGGACCTAAAGAAGCTTAGGGGGCAAGGGAGGCAACCTGGGGCCTGGGAAGGATCAGTGAGGGAGCAGGAGGATGCTGAGGGAGAGAGAAGAGTCCTGCGAGCCGAGACGCGTGCTGGTTTCAGTTATCTGTCGTGTAGTGTGTGTGGAGCACGCACACGTGTGGGTGCTTGCTCCTGAGTGAATGAGGGGACAGCTGGTGTCCTGTCCTGTCGCTGCTTCTCTCACTGAGCCTGGCGCTAGCCTCGCATCCATCAAGATCCTGAGTCCCTCTTGTCTTCACCGTCAAATCCTCGGCATGTGCTCAAACCTGGGGTGTTTAAGTGTGGACACTGGGAGTTTGAACTCAGATTCTCAGCTGTCAGCACGGGACCGTCTCTCCTCTGCCCTGGGATGCTTTGCCTGCATCCATGTATATGTGTCACGAGTGTTCCTGGTGACCACAGAGGCCAGAAGAGAGCGCGAATCCCAGGAGCTGGGATCCCAGATAGAGTGGCCCGCTGTGTAGGTGCAAGGAACTGAACCTAGGTTTTCTGCAGAGAGGCGAGTGCTTGTAACTGCTGAGCCATCTGAGACACTTTTCAACAGGAAGCAACAAAGTAGGGATAAAGGCATTAAAGGTGTGTAGGGTGGGGAAGAGTTGAGGGAAGCTGTGAAAGGGGGGAGGGGGGACAACAGGACAGCAGCATAGTCCTGTGCCTTTCCCCTTCTAACTGATTTTCAGGACAGGCCAGTGGGACTCAGTGCATCCATACTGTTGGGCTCAGTCAGTGCCCCTCACCCACAGGCTCCCCTCCCTCCCTCCCTCCCTCCCTCCCTCCCTCCCTCCCTCCCTCCCTTCCTCCCTCCCTATCTGCCTGCCTGCCTCCCTCCCTCCCTCCTGTGTGTGTGATGTATGCATGTGTCAATCTTCAAGTGTATGTATGCATATGTGTGTAAGCCAGAGGTTGATGATGGGTATCCGCCTGGCTTGCTCTCCGGCATACTCTTTTAAAGTAGGTTTTTTTTTTATTTGTGTGCATGTGTGCCTCGTGTGTGTGTGTGTGTGTGTGTGTGTGTGTGTGTGTGTGTGCAGGGGGTGCATGTGTGGGACACAGAGGACAACTTATAGGCGTTAGTTCTCTTCTTCCATTATGTGGGGACCTGGTGATGGAACTCGGGCCATCATCAGCGTAGGCAGCAAGTGCCTTCATCCACTGAGCCACCTCGCTGGCCCCACCCCTGGATTTTAAAGATGGGTTTTCATGTAGCTCAGGTTTGACAAGCACTCACTCTCTTCCTGCTTCAGCCTTGCAAGTGCTGGGATTACAAGTGTGCTCCACCATGCCCAGCTCCCCGCTATGCTCTGTTTTCGTCCTGAGGCGGGTGTCATGTATGCTCTGTCTGTTTTCGCCCTGAGGCTGGTCTCACGTATGCTCTGTCTGTTTTCGTCCTGAGGCTGGTCTCACGTATGCTCTGTCTGTTTTCGTCCTGAGGCGGGTCTCACATACCCCAGGTTGGCCTCACATTTGCTTAGGTGAGGATAACCTTGAACGCTCTGATCTTTCTGCCTCCACCTCCTGATGTTGGGATTTCAGGCATGAATCACCATGCCTGCTTTATTCAGCAATGGGGATGGAACCCAGGACTTCATGCATGCTAGACAAGCACACGCTACACAGGCGCCCTCCCCACCGAGCCCCACCCGCAGCCCTCCAGCTCTGCTCTCTACGCACGCACGCACGCACGCACGCACACACGCACGCACGCACACACGCTTCTCCCTTCCTGCTCTTTCCATCCTCCAGCCCACCTGCCTTACCCGTGCCTCGGTGCTTTCAACTCATAATCACTGAGCGCCTCCTGTGTATCCATCCAGCGTGATTCCAGGTACCAGGGGTACAACAGTGAGCAACATTAGCCAAATAAGAAAAAAAAAAATCCCTATTCTGGATTCTGAAAGGAAAAAGAGTAAATAAATCAGTATGTAGCTATAATGATGTGCCGTATAATATTAAGAGACTGTATGAAAAGAAGCAGAGGCTGGAGAGTGTCTGGGAGGTAGCAGTGAGTCCTGCCCGTGTGGAGGACAGGGGTTTGATTCCCAGTACCTGCTGCACTGCTCACAGCTCCAGCTCCAGGGGATCCACGCCCCTTTCTGGCTTTTCAGGGCGCTCACCCATGTGCACACACACAAACAGAAGAACACGTCTACACATAATCAAGAATAAAAGCCAATCCTTTTTAAAGGGAGGCAGCGTGCTCTGGGGTAGAAGGGTCTGGCAGATGCGAGGCCACAGAGAGACCAGTATGTCTAGAACAGAACGGAAGCCAAAGGGGTGTGTGTGTGTGTGTCACAGAAAGCTTGTAGACATTATCTCACGTCAGAATTACAGATTGGGAAACTGAGGCTGATTAAGAGGAAGTGGATGTTTACCTATCTGAGGAGAGAAGGAGGCAGTGTGGAAAACCCACGGCTGTCCTGAATCTCTCTTCTGTTCCCCGGGAACACTGCTAACCTGTTAGCACATCTGCTTATGTGACCAACAGGATTTCACGCCATGTTGAGCAAATTAACTCACTGGATCCTTCCCCTTCGTTCGTGAGAACTGAAACATCCCAGTGCCACTCTGACCTTGCATTGTACTGGACAAGGAAGTCAAGATGAAGTCAGCTCCCTCGTCCAGGGTTGCACAAAGCTGGGCAGACACATGGTCATCTGAACCCAGAGGAAGGACTCTTCCCATCTGGAGTTGGGAAATAGTCAAGTGGATGATACAACTGGCTAGGTGGTGAGATGAGCCTCACACACGGGGAGGACGCCCCTTCCATTGTCCAGGGAGGAAAAGGGAAGGGTGGGGCTGTGTGTGGGTTGTGGGTCAGCTGGCAGGAAATGGAGGACATGCCCTCTATTGGTTTGGGTTTTTCTTCCTTCCTTCCTTCCTTCCTTCCTTCCTTCCTTCCTTCCTTCCTTCCTTCCTTCCTGAGGAACCTCCCTCAGTTCATCTTCGGGGCCACAGACACCAGACACGCAGGTGAGGTGGGAAGTAGGGGGAAGGACTGGGGATCGGTGGCCATGTTACTGCAGGGACACTGTTTGGGCAGGTGGCTAGACCACGGAGGCCATGACGGAAACTGCAGGATGGATGCTGAGCTGCGGGTGCTGAGCCAGGATAGCTAAGGATGGTCAGGGACCAGGGCGAGAGAGAAATAAAGACAGGAAGGCTTGGTGGCGAGACCTGCCGTGGGCAAGTCAAGTGTCTCGGGGTTGGAAGAATGGCTTTGGGTGCCACCCACAGCACCCACTGGAGTGATGCCCCAGAGGTGGGGCCCTGCCTGCAGCAGGACTTCCTATGGCTGAGCAGGGCTATGGGAAAGGGTATCAGGGAGGTGATCTGAGGCCATGGGGAGATTATAGACCTCTGAAACTGGCAGGACCTCTCTCTCTCTCTCTGGACTCTTGACCTCATTGCGTGGTGCTGTCTAGGCAGTCTCTGGCGGACACATCTTGACATCCGCTCCAGCTTCCCAAGGCTTCTGCTTGTTTGTTTGTGACAGGGTCTCTAGACTGGTTTTGAACTCTCTACATAGCATGGACATCTGACCTTCCTGCCTCCACCCCCGAGTGTTGTGATTGCAAGTGTGAATCCCCCCCCCCGGGGGTTTCTTCCTGTGTTAAGTCTCAACTCTTCTTACAAGTGCTGACACACATTTTCCAGGTAAGGAGACACATCTGAATACCAGCCCTCCTGACTCAATGTCCCTCTCTGGCTTTAGAACTCATGTGACTCTCTGGTTACCCAGGCTCCCTCTGACAGAGGAAGCTGTGGAGTTCAAAGTGACATTAGATCTCCTGGAACTGAAGCCGGGTGATGGTGGCACACACCTTTAATCCCAGCACTCGGAAGGCAGAGGCAGGCGGATCTCTGTGAGTTCGAGGCCAGCCTGGTCTATAGAGCAAGTTCCAGGATAGGCTCCAAAGCAATGCAGAGAAACCCTGTCTGGGGGGGGGATGATTTCTTGGAACTGGAGTTACAGTTGGTTGTCAGCTGCTCGACGTGGGTGCTGGGAACCCAACTCTGGTCCTCTGGAAGAACAGCCTGTGCTACTAATCCCTGAGCCATCTTCTAAGTCAGCATCCGTACCCATCAATGCCTGCTAACACCAGGCTTCCTGGATGGCAGTGGGCCTCCTCTAATCCCCTGGCTGCACTGTCTCCCCTTATTTCTGTTGAAGCTCCGTGATCCATCAGAATCCAACCAGCAGCAGTGGTCAAAGGCTGGGAGCGGCCCTAACTCCTGCCCACACCCCCTGTCTCCCACCCACCACACTGGCAATGCTGTGTGTGTCAGCTACAGGACAGAGAGCAGAGGGCCCGCCATTGACAATCCTGTGTGTGTCAGCTACAGGACAGAGAGCAGAGGGCCCGCCATTGACAATCCTGTGTGTGTCAGCTACAGGACAGAGAGCAGAGGGCCCACCATTGACAATCCTGTGTGTGTCAGCTACAGGACAGAGAGCAGAGGGCCCACCATTGACAATCCTGTGTGTGTCAGCTACAGGACAGAGAGCAGAGGGCCCACCATTGACAATCCTGTGTGTGTCAGCTACAGGACAGAGAGCAGAGGGCCCACCATTGACAATCCTGTGTGTCAGCTACAGGACAGAGAGCAGAGGGCCCGCCATTGACAATCCTGTGTGTCAGCTACAGGACAGAGAGCAGAGGGCCCACCATTGACAATCCTGTGTGTCAGCTACAGGACAGAGAGCAGAGGGCCCACCATTGACAATCCTGTGTGTCAGCTACAGGACAGAGAGCAGAGGGCCCACCATTGACAATCCTGTGTGTGTCAGCTACAGGACAGAGAGCAGAGAGTTCATCATTGACAATTCTCTGTGTGTGTCATCTACAGGACAGAGAGTAGAGGATCCACCATTGACAATTCTCTGGTGTCAGCTACAGGACAGAGAGCAGAGGGCCCACCATTGACAATTCTCTGTGTGTGTCAGCTACAGGACAGAGAGCAGTGGGTCCACCCTCTTACCTCCTCTCGGCCTCCGTTCTTTCTCGCCTGCACAGGTTGCACAGCGCATAAACTGGTCTCTCTGCTTTCCATGCTCACTCAACCCCCTGCCACCCCACACCAAGCCCATCCTGCATGTAGCAGCTATGCTCTTAAAACTCCAAGCAACACATTGTCAGAATCCATCTAAGTCCTTGATGGAGTGTTAATGAGTTCTAAATGTCCCTAGGCGATCAGCATCTAGATTTCACTCATCCTTACTGTCCGTCACGTCCTCTGCCTCAGCCCCCTGAGCTTCTTTGATATTCTTAACTTGGTTGGTGCCTTCCTACCTCAGGGACGTGGCCGTTGCTCTTCCGTCTCCCAGAATACTTGGCATCACCCTGCCCACGCCATCCCTGCAATCACCGTCTCTGAACTGAGTACTCTCTCCCTGTGTCTGTCCTTATTCTTGTCCTTCCCATGTCTTACTTTAATCTGTAACTGCTTTATGTGTTCATTTCCTTGAGCTCCCTTTCATACACACAGACAAACGCATGTGCGCATGCATGCATGTGTGAGCATTAGGCATTCGCCACTGTTTAATGTCCTTCGAGATTTGTTTATTTACTTTCCTATTCAGAATACAAATCTGTCTCCAACAACTTGAGTGTTGACTTTGATAAGGACAATGTTCACCCACTTGAGCCCGTGCCCCCTCCGTGAGAAACCCTGTGGAGGAAAGGGATATGTATCCCAGGGGATATGAGGGCAGGGACCTTGCCTACTCGGTCCACTCACTGCTGAATCTCCAGTACCTAATCTGGTTACTGGCGTGGTGTGTGTGTGTGTGTGTGTGTGTGTGTGTGTGTGTGTGTGTGTGTGTGTGATGGGTTTCTATGGAGCAGGCTGAATGGGTGAGATTATCTTCCAACCTAATTCTAGGACTTCTGCACCCATCACCTCTTTCTCTCTAGACATGGAATCTGTCTCCTTACTCAGCGGAGACAGTACACAGCTGGAAAAGGCCGAGAAATAATAGCTGGGAAAGTCCATCTCCTGGTCAAGTCCCTGCTAGGATATAATGCTTCTGACCTCAGGGCAAGGAATACTAGAAGTAGGTAGTTCTGTCATCACTTTAACAAGAGTACAGGGTCCTTTGTGTTTCACAGGGCTGTTTCCCAAAGCCATGGCTTCCTGGAGATACCTGACTCTTGCCCCAGCACGCTGCTGTCCTCTCAAAGACCCCCAGCATCTGCTAAGGCCACCTCAGTGGGACATCTGTTTTGTCTACTTATTAGGAGGGGTGCCTCTTGCGTTTATATTGTCGTTTAAAAAAAGATTTATTTACACGTGTGTGTGTGGGGGGGTGTGCCTGAATTCAGAGGCCAGAAGAGGGCGTCAGATCTTCTGGAGCTGGAGTTACGGGATGTGGTCAAGCACCTGATGTGGGTGTTTAGGACTAAGCTCAGGTCCCCTGCAAGGCAGCACATGTCCTCAGTGTATGAGGCTCTCTCAAACCCTATTTATACAATCTTTGAACCCACACCGTTTTTAAAGTCCAACGCACTCAGTGTCAGTGGGATTCTCAACTCCTGGTGAGAGGTTCTTGATGCTCTTGTCCCTGTTCTCATCATCACCAAACCCTCCACACTCTAGTTCAGACCCTCAGCCTATGTGGGACCCCAGCCTTAGTCTCCTTGGACCCTTCTGGAGAGCTCATTTTGTTTTGGGACAGGGTCTCATGTAGCCCGGCTGGCCTCCACCTTACTCTGTAGATGAGGATAACCTTAAACTCATGATCCTCCGGCTTGCTGGGATCACAGCTGTGTGGAGACCGGGGCTCCTCACATGCTAAGCAAGCAGGGAGCCACATCCACAGCCTAGCCGTGTCTGCTCTGAGCCTTTTCTGGGGAGCCCTGTCCCCATCCAGGGCGGCATCCTAGCTCGTGTGCGTGAAACAACGTTCCTCAAGGGGACAAGTGCTCCTGAGTTGAGGACCATTCTACCAGAGAGTTTCTGTCATTCACTCCTTTGTCTTACTCAGCTCCTGGGTCTTGGTTTAAACACCACCTCCGCATTCTATGACACACCACACTCAGCTGGGTGCCCCACCCCTAGGCTCCCGTGTCCTTCTGAACCCTCACAATGACCAGTGGCATGTAACCCTCTGGTCTGGACTTGTCGGTGCCTGTACTTGCTTTTGCCACCAGAGGGAGAGCCCACTGAGGGCAGGGGCCAGAGCTGACTCAGTTATTTCCTCACTAGGATGCTGAGCCTAGGATGGGCCGGGCAGATCCGGGAGCTGTCAGGAAATGTCTGCAATCACGATGCGTGTCTTCCCCCACTGGGAGAGCTTCAGGGGCTTGCCTCTGCATCTCGTGCCTGCCCCTCATGCCTCCCCTCTGTCTCCTCTGCCCTGTCCTCCAGTCTCAGATTTCAGGCTAACCATTCCTTCTGCCATGGACACTTTCCTGCAGTCCGCAAAGCACTCTGCCCTACTTTACCTGGTTCTGTGCTGGGGCAGGGCTGTCTCCTGAGTCCACCCTTTCCTGCTTAAATGGGCAGGACACAATCCCCAGGGACTGTTGGCACCCGACTGCTGCCGCATGCGTGCCCTCTACCCTCCCTCCCCCTCTTCTTTTCAGTTCTTCCCACCTCTCCTTCTCTGGCCTCCCTCTATCTTCCTGGCCCCTTTCTTTCCCTCCTCTGGCCTTTAGGTTCTGTCCCGAGCGGCTTCTGCAGTTAGTCGCATCACAGGTCCCATGCTCAGAGTCTGAGCAAGGCATGGACACAAGCATCTTTGTGCAAACTCCTCCAGTTCCAGGGCTCGCCAGATTTTGAAGGTTAATGCTATCTGGGCCTGGGCTGGAAACCCAGCTTTGGAGTCAAGGCCACCTGGTGCGCACATGTGGTCACGGCGCCCTCTTGTGGCCACATCTGAATACAGCACCTTTCTCACCCGGGCAAAGTCCCCCAGGGATGCTCCCGAAATGAGAGGTGCCCGGTCGTGCACGCGCCAGGAAACAGGACCAAGAGCCCCTGCTCCCTCCCCGAGTCACTGCTATGTGACTCTGGGAACGTTACTTACTTGGCTGGGTTGCATCTTCATCTATCATAAACGAGAATTGAACACACACTACTCTCATATTACTGCTCTATCAAGGGAGGAACGCCCTCTTGGCGCGAGGCCAGCCCTACAAACGCTCAAGCTTGGAGCAGTACAATCTGCCTGGAGAGTCTCCAGCCCCGCCCCCAGCTCCCTTCCTATCCGCAGCGGCTTCTCTTTACAGCAGCCAAGGGATTTTTAGAGAGTGGTCCCGGAACAATAGCCCTGGCCTTCACTGTTAGAATAAAACCCAAGGATTCCACACACCTGGTCCAGCTCTGATCCCTGGAAGGAATCCTGGTTATTCCCGTGCCCTGGCTGCTGAATTGGCAGCTCCCTCCTCCAGAGGGAGCTCTTCCCCAAGGAACTTTTGAGAGTGCCTGCTAAAGGCCCCGAAGGCCTTTCCTTCACTGCCTTCTTCCTCCCTTCCTCCATTCTACTTAAAACCTTTGTGCTGGACATGTAGCTGACAGGTAGACTATCCAGAATCCCCAGGAGGTGTGGCTCGGTGGTAGAGCCCCTGCCTAGCTTCCCCATGAGTAAATGGGGGCGTGGCTCAGCATGTTAGGCTCTTCCTTCAGTCTCCACAGTCGAAAAAGAAAAAAAGAGACAGTCACAACCACCCGATATTTATTTGCATACTGTCCTTTTCTCCCAGGCTGTAAATGCCTGGCAGGAGAGGCTCCCGCCTCTGCTCATTGCAGCTTCCCGGCACCTAGAGGACCAGACAAAGGAATGCCCAGTATCTGCTGAATGAATAATTGGCATGGTGTTTAATAGCCCCAGGGGAGACAGGGCATGCACTCGGCCTTTCAGACCTAACTTAATTAGGGAAATGGGTACCTATGCAGTTCAAGAAGTCAACAGGTCACTTCCATAAGGACAGGACCACAGAGGCTAAGAAGCACCCTCTGCCCAAGGTTTGGGGAGGGTCAGGGAAGGCTTCTAGTACTCTCCCACGGGAGATGGTCAGCTCTTGAGGAGCCAGGTCACTCCTGGAGGTGGAACTGACACCCCAAGCCCCTTCTCATCCTCTCCATTTCCTATATGGAAGGCAGCACCCTGAAGGCGGGAGCCCCCTGGTGGCCAGTCCTTACTATGCAGAGGCAAGCTGGACATGGTTGGCCAACTACTTTGACCACTGGAGGGAGTCTCATCTCTGCAGAGATGCGATGGGGTGAAGGCAGGCCAGTTCTATTTTCACAGGAAGAAATGACAGACTGGTAGGTTAAGGCAGGGTACAGTCCCTCCACGGGGCAGTCATAGGTAGCTCTGGAAGGACAGGGCACAGCGCACAGATCACTTGACAGGCACGGCCACTGCACAGTACACTGACTTCCCAGGGCACAGGGCAATGTGCAGTGCTCAGATCACTCCGTGGGGCTAAGGTCACTCTGCAGGACACAGGTGGCTCCTGCCCGGTCCCCTCCACCCCCGCAAAGGGTGGCTCCATCTTTGGATTGCTCACAGGTACAGGGCCCCCGTGGGGCCACGGGGTCACTGGTGGGCTGGCTTGGGTTCTCGGGCAATGGCGGCTTGGCTTGCAACACGCGGCGGCCCTTGCCGATGGCCAGGCGTGGCAGGCCTCGGTTGAGGCCATCCAGGAGCGCACAGGCCTGGCAGAGGGTATGGCTGGCCAGCGCCCCGCAGCGGGAACAGGTGCCTGGAGGAGGGGGCCGAGCCGTCGGGGCAAGAGCCAGGCGCTCGGCTGAGTGCACGAGGTCCAGCACCGCGGATGGCCGCGCGGCCTCCAGGCGCTTGAGCAGGTCGCGAGCGTGACCTCGGAAAGCCTCGGGCGCGTACACACACTCCTCCGAGAAGTAGCGCAGGCGGCGGAAGTGCGCGTACAGCACCACCTCCTTCTGGGAAGCGAACTGCAGCGGCCGGCAGCGCGGGAGGGCGCACCCCTCTCCAGCAGAGCCCAGCACTCCGCCCCGCGCCAGCCGCCCCGCATCGCCGCGCAGGAAATTCATGAGCACCGTCTCCGCCATATCGTCCGCATTGTGGCCTGTGGGAGAGAGCAGGGGTGAAGGATAGGGACAGAGAGGAGAGGGGAGGAGAGGGGGCGCCAAGAACCCCTGGAGAGGGAAAGTGGAGGAGAGGCCGGCTGGAGGGAACCCCTGGACCAGAAGACTGAGGAGAGGCTCCTGTAGAGATCCTCAGTAATAAGACAATGTAGAAGGGACCATAACGAGGGGACCGGGAGAGTGGAGGGAGGCACGGGGACACCCACTACCCAGAGAGAAGAAGAGGCGGCGGAGACACCATGCCACCCCACTTCCTCGCTCGGTACACTACCCCGCCACGTCCTTCCCGCGCTCACCCGTCACGATGTGCGTAGCTCCCACGAGGCGCGCGCCCTCCTCCAGTGCGCGCCGCCGCAGCACCCCGCAGAAGGTGCAGCAGGAGCGGCTTCGGCCGGAGCCGGCAGTGCTGCGGGCCACGGCATCCATGGTCCAGCCCCCGAACAGGTCGGCATAGGCCACAACGGTGAGCGGCAGCTCCCAGCGCGCTGCCTGGCTGCTCACGGCCTCCAGCGCTGCATCGCGGTAGCCGCCGATGCCCTCGTCCACGGCCACCAGGTGGAGCGTGATGCCCAGGCGCGGCGCAAGCTCGCGCAGCACGTGTGCCAGTACTGTGGAGTCCTTGCCGCCCGAGGCGCCCACAGCCACCACGGCGCCGGGGGGCAGCAGGCTCCCTGCCAGCACCGTGTGCAGAACTTCGGCCTCAAAGGCCGCACAGAAGCAGGAGCCGCATAGCGCCTGCCCCGAGCGCGGGCGGCGGAGGGCAGCGCGGGCCGCGTGGCAGGAGGAGCACGTTGGGGCGGGCATCGTGGGAAGAGAAGTGGGGTCGCTTGGGATATCCACACTGCGGAGCAAAGAGTTGGAGGTCATTTGGGGCTTCTACGCTGCAGGGTTGATGGGAGAGAAGAGGGGTCACAAGAGATATATCCACACTGCGGGGGCTAATGGAGAGAGGAGGGAAGCTGGCCACCCAGGATGTGTGCTGAGGGTGGAAAGACGCGGGTCGCATGGATAGCCTCTGTTGTCGGGATGCTGCGGAAATGGTGTCCTGCCCAGAGTGGAGCATGCACAGGGGAGCCCAAGGGAGGGGCAGCTTCTTTCTGCACCAAGAAATAAGGACCTGATGATGTGGTTTGTGGGGTGAGGGGCAGAGAGGGAGACATGCAAGAAGTGGGGCGCCTCTAAGGACCAACTGCACAGTTTTGAGGTCACTATTGTCACAGCCTTGATCATGGAGACAAGGTGGGTGTCACTGACCTTGACTTCCAGGGCTGAGTAGAACCCGGAAGAGCCTGCTATTCGGAGGCACAGACTAGAGATGTTTGGACTTCAGTAGGGGACCTAGGATACGGACACGCCCCCTTCCTGGTTGCAGCCCCTAAAAGGCATAGCGCCTCCTCCTGTAGGCACACGGAAGCTGCAAGCCCCACTCTAGGTTACCGGCTGTGCTGAACCAACACAAACTCTCCAGGCTCAGCCCTCTCCGCCAGACCACGCATCTCCAGCTTAGACTATCTACCCAGTAGACTCTTGCCATTATGAGCAGAGTGGCTACCCCGGGATTTACCACAATGATCAGAATTACCTGGCAGCTGCGGGTTTACAAGACCAGTGCCACTCAGCCCTCAATCCCCACGTCCCCGACTCCTTTCACCAAATGTGTTCTGCCGCGAAGCGAAGCTCTGACCTGGGGTCTAGGATCACCCTGATCACTTACTCACCCAGTGGGGGACTCAAAATGCAAAGTCCAGTCTTGACTTGCTTTCCAAACGTCCCTAACCCAATCTCAGAAACTCATGCTAAGGTTTCCTAAAAGAAAACTTCCCACCCACTCTAGCCTGCGTGTCTGGGTCTCTCTGCCTTTACACTCGCTGTTTTGCACGTAACAATCAGCAGGTCTGGCTCAGTTATCTTTTCCACATTGCTCTGTTACGCTTGCTGACTGACAGCCTGTGAGGCCCTGTGGCTCCTCCCCCTTACTCCCAACTATCCAGGAACTCCTCCCTCCTTTGGCCCCAAGAGCTCTTTCCTTCTGCCGAGCCCAGCAAGCAGCTCTCAGAACTCATTCATCCCTCGTGGCTGGACACTGCTCCTTGAAATAGTTCCTTCCCAGCCTTTGACTCCCTCCTCCCTCTTGCCTGGATTATGCCCCCAATCAGTGTCTAACCACTTCATTTCCTCCAGCCCTGCCCAGCAAGCCTCCAGGTTCGACCTCCAATTGGCCCATTGAATATTCTTGCAGGGCACCTTTCAGACGTCAAGTGTCCCTAAAATCTGACCTTCTGCCTGACATCTGTCTCCCGAGAGTGGCACCACCTTCTGCCCAGCATTTACTCAGAATGGAGTGCAAAGTCACTCTGTCCTCAGTCATCTGACCCTATTTGCTGTTGTGAGGAGTAGCTTACGGGCACCGGCAGTCCTGAGCTGATGGAGCGAACCAGGCTGAAGTTAATAAATGCAAGGGAGGAGGGGGAAATTGTGTACAGACAGGCTGCAAGCCCCAGAGGTAATACCAGGCATGGTGGCACAAGCCTTTAATCCCAGCATTCAGGAGGCAGAGACAGAGGAATTTCTGCAAATTCCAAACTAGCCTGGTTTACATAGCGAGTTCCACGCCCTCCAGGGCAACGTGGCGAAAACAAAACAAAACAAAACCAAAAACAACAAACAAAAAACCCGAGAGGTGCCTCCGGTGACCGACTTTCCTAAAGGGCAGAGAAGGGGTCTCCAAAACACAAGAGAAGCAAGAGAAGGCAGATGGTCTGTCACCACTAAGGGGACAGGGAGGCCTGGCAAGAGATTGGATTAGAGGAGGATCCTGGCCCAGAGCACGAGTTGGCCAACATAAAAGCGAGTGTTAAATTCCTAAAGAGACCTTCAACCCAAAACCGAGCTCGCTCGATTCAGAGCAAGAGGAACACTAACCTGGGTGGAATGGGCTCTGCACTCTGCCCGCCACGCGGAAGCCTGGAGCGGAAGCTGCCCTGAGACTACAACTCCCACAAGGCCTTGGACTGCTTTACCTACGACTTCCAGAATGCAACAGCTCCAGCAGAGCGCCTATAACGCTACAACAGCTTGGACTACAATTCCCAGCAACACTTGAGGGCACGCTTTCCTTCAGCCTACCGCTCCCAGAACGCAGCGCTCCAGAAGGTGCACAAGCCGGCCTGGAGATTGAGTACTGCTGTTGCCCTGGCAACGCGAGGTCACCAGGCGCGAAGCTTGAAATCAGAAGTGGCTGCGGTCTAATTTCCTAGTTTTACGATTTACTATACGCTATTGCTTTTTTTTTTTTTTAAATATAGACCTCGCCTACATAAACCAGTTGGCCTTGAACTCACAGACCCACTTGCTACTGCCTCCAGAATGCTAAGATTAACCCTTTCCATCTTCTTTCTGTTTTCTTTCCCTTTTTCTTCAGAAGGATGGGAGGAGTCCAGATGACACACAGCTATACAAGCTATTGTAATATATATACTATACGCCAGCAAATTGTTTGTGTGTGTGTGTGTCTAATGTCACCTAGAACCTGGCCCTGGAGGCGCCTCACCCCGACTTTAGACCCAAGCATTTTGTCTTAAAGGGTCCTCCAAGACCTCCTGGCCCCGCGAAAAAGCGAGGGAGAGCACCCAAAGAGCCTGAGAGCTGAAACGCTGCATCCTTGAGAACAGAAGGAAAGTAAATTATCAAAGAAAGATATCGCATCCTTGAACACAGACGGGATGTGAGCCATTCTCCCGTACGTCCACACTGCTCATCCCGTGTGATAGGAAACTGAAAAGATCTGTTGTGGGAATGGCTAGATGGGAGACAGGCCTGCCTGGGACCCTCTTCTCCAGCCCAATAATGCTCCTGCTCACTGTTGTGGACTGGGTCTCCCCAGTCTGTTTCTGCTGGATGTTTGTTACAGGTCTCATCTGGCGCCCCGTTATCTCCCTGCAGTCTGCTGCTTACGCACTTGCAATGAAAGGCACTGCCATCGTGCGTCATCCTCCAGTTTGAGACAGCTCTCTACACCACGGAACCACACTCGGGTATTCTAGGTAGGGGCTCTACCATTTAGCACATCCCAGCCTGTCACTGGGGCTTCTAAGTGGGTGCTTTACCCCGGGGCTATGCTCCCAGCGCCTCATGGTGGAGATTCTAGGCAGATGTTTTTAACACAGTCATGCCAAACGCTCCTCACCGATGGATACTAGGCAAGCACTCTTCTACTGAGCTGTGGCCTCAGCATGCACTTCTTAATTTTTTTTTAAAACAGGGTCTCACTGTGTGGCCCATGCAGACACCAAACTTACAATACTTCTGTCTCTGTCCTCCAACAAGCTAGATTACAGCTTCGAGCTACAAGGCTGGGTTCAGCTGGGTGGTAGCTAAACCTAAACCAACCTTCCTGATGCTTCGACCCTTTAATACGATTCCTTACGTTGTGGTGATCCCCAAGCATGAAATTATTTTTGTTACTACTTCATATCTGTAATGTAAATATTTGTGTCTTCTGATTGTCTTAGGTGACCCTCTGAAAGGGTCATTTGACCCAAAAGAGTCACGAACCACGGGATGAGAAAGGGTCATCTAGACCTTGGGGATGGTGTTTCAGCACCATAGACAGAGCCAGCCCAGTTGTCCAGCTGGTTCACTGTCCTGTGTCACTGCGTGCCAACCCCTCTTTATCAGCATCCCAGACAAATTGGCTTCAGATAAGTAAGGGAGGGAGGAGAGACTTCACCACTCCGCAGACAACCAAGAACCAGTGCGGACATCTGGCCCTGGGGGCGGGGGCTGGGGTGAGGGGGGAAGGCACGTGCCCAAGTACTCAGCAGGCGGCTTTCTGGGATGGATATGGTTGTATAAAATGAAAAGCTCAAGGACACCCAGAACTCTAGCCTAGAGATTCAAAGGAGAGATCGTGAGCTGGCACACCCAGAGCTTAGTTGTTCTGGGTACCTGAGAAAGGGTACCTGGGTACCTGAGAAAGGAAAAGAGCCCAGGTCCCACTCTGTTTGGCATATTTATGGCTTCGTGCTCTAATTTACTTCCTAGTAGCTGTGATAAAACACTGACCAAAATTAACTTGCATTTATTTATTCTACATACCACAGTCCATCATCAAGGGAAGCCATAGCAGGAACTCTGTCAGGAGCTGGGAGCTGAAAACTCACTCTACTTATTCTTACTTCCAGGATCCCATTTGACTACCTTCCTTATACTGGGAGGACCACCCTCCCAGGCGCCCATTTGACTACCTTTCTTATACGGGGAGGACCACATTCCCAGGCGCCCATTTGACTACCTTCCTTATACGGGGAGGACCACATTCCCAGGCGCCCATTTGACTACCTTTCTGATACGGGGAGGACCACCTTCCCAGGAGTGGTACCACCCACATCAAGCTGAGTGCTCCCACATCAGTCAACCATCAGTAAGATCCCGCACAGGCTAATCTGAATGAGGCAATTTCTCGGTTGAGGTTCCTCTTTCCTATGTGTCACAATTGATAACCTAACTTAGCCATCACCCATGAAAGAGGGACTGCTGACATTTGTTCACCACTCACTTACGTAGAAATGACCACATTTCTGTCCCGTGGGAGCTGGGGATAGACCTCGTCTGATAGAGTGCTTGGCCATGGGTTCAATTCCCAGAACTGCATAAACCACGTGTGGCCATAATACCTGTGATCTCACCACTTGGGATGTGGAAGAATTCAAGGGTGGTCTCACAGTGAGTTTGAGGTTGCCTTCATTATGAGGGGCCTTCCTTGTCTTAACCCTCCGGTAAATAACGTTTAAAGGTAACCCATTCAGTAAGTGTGCAGACACATCACCTAGAAAAGTAAAGTCTCATCTTACTTTTCTCTATTGGTCATGGTTCCTGTGGGCTACTGCCTTGTTCACTCTTTCCTGAGCATCAGGGCCCATTTGCCTTCTAACTGGTTCAAACCGGCAAGGCTGCGTTGCCACTTCCACTTCTGCTCTGGCTCTTTTAAGAAGTTGCGCTTGAGATGGGGAACTTTGCTGGGTTTGGTTGTGTGACCTCAAGCTCTCACCCACTGTCTTAGTTAGGGTTTCTCCTCTGGGAAGAGACACCACGACCACGGCTGTGGCAGGATATTTGATCACACTGGAAAAATCTGCTCCTAGTTGTAGTGTGGCTCAACCCTAGCACATGCCTTATTCCAAGAGCTTTCTGCTTGGATATTGTAAACAGGATTAAATAAAGTCAACCATAGGTCAAGAGGCAGGGCAAGCAACCAGTTGACAGGAAGTGAACATAGGAAAAAAGTCACAGAGGGTGAGAGGGAGTCAAGAGGATGGCCAGAGAGACTCATGGGAAGTAGGTGGAAGCGAGGGACACTGAGCTTGAGGAGGTTGTTTGGAGATGGTGTGAGAGAAGAAAGGCTTCTGGCTGTCAGCTGAGGAGGAAGGTTAGCTAGGTGCTAGCTGGGTGCTTCCTCTGCCTCTATGAGCTAGCAGGCTTTCACCCCAGCACTGGGTCCCAAGTCCTTATTGATGAAATCCAACGATTGAGGTTTTGTTAAAAACAACTCTTATAAAGACAACATTTGATGGGGGTGGTGATGGGAGATGTCATTCTGTAAATACGTTTCTCTTATTGATTAATGAATAAAGCACTGTTGGCAAATAGGAAAGCAGGATAGGTGGGACTAGGAGACAAGGAGGATTCTGGGAGTTGTAGGGAAGGAAAATCAAGATATATGGGCATGAGAGAAGAGGTCCGGACCCTCTCTCTGGTAAGATAAGACCACGTGGAAATACTTAGATGAATAGAAATGGGTTAATATTTAAGACAGAGCTAGCCAATAAGAAACTCTAGTAACTGGCCAACAGCTTTATATCTAATACAGCGTCTCTGTGTGTTATTTGGGGACAGATGTGGCTCTGGGACCAGGCTGGTGGCAAACTGCTTGTAACAGGGTGGCTTACAGTCTCAGAGGTCATCAACTAATCAAGACAACCCCATAGGCACACCCAGAGACCCATTTCCTACATGATCTTAGATCTTGCCAAATTGGCCATTGAAATTAACCATCACAGATCCTATTCATGTAAGGTGGAGAGTGACAGAAGAAGATGCCCACAGTAGAGCTCTGGATTTTATATATGCATGCACAGGCAAGTGCACCCTCAGATGCCACCTTAGCGCTTGCATTCTGGAACTCAGTGCCTTCTGAAAATGGGGAAGTGTCACCTTAGGTCTAAATTCTCATGGGTTCTGTGTGTCATAAGTTCCTCTCTTGGATGCATATTCTGAGTTCTCTCGTCCTGTCCTGATTTCTTTACAAACAGGGAACAACAGGGAACCACATGGGGCAATGGCCCAGCCTCTTGACCACTGAGTTGCTGCAACTTCTGCTAACTAAGAGGGCACAAAGATGGGGTAAAGGTTGGTTGCCAGTTGAAAATGCAGAAATGGTGTGTGTGCACTCTTGTGCATGGGAGAAAGAGAAAGAGAGAGATTGTTAGTCCAGGATGGTGGCCAGACATGCTAAGCTCACATGTATTGGTCAGGGTTCTCTCAAGAAACAGGATTTACAGAATGTGTATATATATATATATATATATATATATATATATATTTGTTTACATATATACTATTTATTAAAATGATCTTCAGGCTGTGGTTCAGCTAGTCCAACAATGACTATCTATTAAACAAAAGGTCAAAGAACCCATTAATTGTTAGTCCACAAGGTTTAGTGTCTGAACTGGTCTTCTATGCTGGAATCCCAAAGAAATGGGCTCTAATTCAGCAGCAGAAAGTGTGGTCCCACCTCAAAAGATCCAGACTAAAGGCAAATCTTCTTTACTAAAAAGATTCAAATTAAAAGTGGCTCTTCCCTGAGCCAGGCTGCCTGAACGTGGGTGTCAGTTGGGGGCCTTGGGCAGACTATGGGTGCTGTTGCCGTGGAACAGTATGTATCCCTAGGGCACGAATGGGCATTTTGAAGCTCAGTCCCTATGCACCGGACACTCTCTCAGCCTAGATACACGGGGGAGGGCCTAGGTCCTGCCCCAAGTGATGTGACAGACTCTGATGATCCCCCTTGGGAGGCCTCACACTCCCTGAGGAGCTGATAGGGCAGGATGGGGAGATGGTGGGGGAAATGGGAGAGAGAGGGAACTGGGATTGGTATGTAAAATAAGAGTGTTTTTAATTTAAACAAAAATTAATTTTAAAAAGTGGGTCTTCCCTCTTCAAATGATGTGGGGGGGGGCTCACAGGTATGCTCATCCACTTGGGTTTTAGTTAATTTCAGATGCAGTCAAGTTAACAAGAAAGAGTAGCCATCATAGGGAACAAATACAGAAATGGGGAGGAAACGGTGGAGCCTGGAGGGCTCACAATGGACAGTTTCGCTTTTCTGGTTGTATATAAATATAAATACATTGTATTTTCCCCTATCTCAGATGTTTCGAGGGAAACCAACACCAGTGGAAGGAGGCTCAACGTCTTAGGATTATTTCCACTTCCTCCTCCTCCCACCACAAATTAAACACAGTCTTCTAGGGATTGCTGGTCATCCCTGAGCGCGGACAATGAAAGGCTGGCGTCCCTCACTGCACATCCTCTGTGCACATGAATCCCTGGTGGGCAGGGGACCCTGAGCACGCAAGCAGTCTCTGCAGCAAGGGACAGTGACAAGTGACAGACAGCAGCGAGGGACAGGGACAGACAGCAGCGAGGGACAGGGACAGAGGGGACAGGGACAGACAGCAGCGAGGGGACAGGGACAGAGGGGACAGGGACAGACAGCAGCGAGGGGACAGTGACAGAAGGGACAGTGATAGAGAGCAGCGAGGGGACAGGGACAGACAGCAGCAAGGGACAGTGACAGAGGGGACAGGGACAGAGGGGACAGTGACAGAGGGGACAGTGACAGAGGGGACAGGGACAGACAGCAGCGAGGCAGGAATGGGTGGCGGTGGGCTGCAGCCGTGACTCAGCAGCACAGAGCCTGTCTGGGATCCCCCAGTGAGAGGCTGGGGTGTGGCTCACGGGAGAGCTTTTGCCTAATGTGCGTGATCCTGAATTTCGTCTCCAACAAGAAACCCATCCCGGAATTCCCTGGAAGGGAATTTTGCCTTTTCCAAAAATCTGTGTTATTGCAGTTTTCAAGGTCAATTCTTGAGTGCTAGCAGCCCCAACACCCCAGGCTTGGCCACATTCACCCTCTATACACCAACTAAAGACACAGGAAAGAGAGAGGTCTAAGGTAACTTGGTCACACTGGGAAGAGCAGCGATAAAGGGGCCCCGTGGCCCTCAAGTCCGTCTTCAGGGCCCTGATATGAAGCTGAGGTTTAATCGGAGGCCAAGAGCCATGGATGACCGAGCAGCCCTAGTCACGCACGGTACTGCCCCTCGCTGACGTATCCTTGTTTGGCCCAATACGTTGTCAAAACTGGATTCTTCCTGGGTATGAGCCCATCCTGTAGATTAGATGTCATCTGGACTTTTCCATTGTCCAACATGGGAGTCCTGTGGAGGTTTTAATTCATCGGGGGCCCTTTGTCCCCGCCCGTCTGATAGTCAGATGGAAGTCACAAGCATCTCCAAAATAACTCCTCTCCTCTTAGATCAGTTACACTGAGCTTCCATTTGAGAATCTTCTGTACAGTCCCACTGTAGAGTACGTACCTCCGCCTCCATCTCCCCGGGCGTCTTCCCTCTGTGGCCTTGGTGTATTTTCGCTTTTGTTGTGTTTGGTCTGGTCTGGTTTGTGTGTTATGAGACGGGTTCTGCTGAAGCCAAGGCTGGGCTGAAACTCTCACTGTGTAGCTGAGGTTGGCCTTGCAGTCCCGACCCTCCTGCCTCTTATTCCTAAGTGCTGAGATGGCAGGGACAGGGCACCACACACAATGTATGTGGTGCTGGGGATGGGGATGGGGATGCGCATTCACGGCAGCTCCATGCCCAGCTCCCTTGGTGGGTGTTAATAGGAGCAATGCTCACATCCACCCCTGCAGAGCAGCTGTCTCAGTCTGTGCCTCCTCCACCGATGCTCCAGGGGCCTGAGATCCGACTTCCCCGCACAGTGCGTGCGTCGTCTCCCCGCGCACGGTGGTGCTTTGGGAGCTGCACAGAGAGGGCGTGGCCATGACAGACTGAGGCAGGAGAGATGGTTGCTCCTCAGCCAGCATCTCCCAGTCCCTCTTCTCCCCTCTGTCACCAACTCCACCAATGTCATCAGCCCCAGGGGAGGCTCTGGGGGCCTGGATGGAGCAAACCCATTTCCACTGCGCAGGACATTTCACTCAAAGGCTGGGGTTTGCACACAGAGGGAGAACACAGGGTCAGTCCAGTCCCTACACGGGTGAATTTGGGACAGGCAGTTGCCTGTTTTGGCCTCGGGAGTAGATCTGGGTGGTGGGTGGCTGGTCTTCAAGGCTGAAGGGTCCTGGCGGTGGCTGAGTCTGAAGCTCCTCCCCCAAGTCCTCCACTGCCCTGGCCCCACCCCTGCCTCGGGTGTGGCTTCCTCCAGGCCTTGTAGCTCTTAGTTCCTCACAGAAGAGCCCAGAGACACAGACTTCTGGTGGCCCTGCAGCTTTGGCTTGACATGCTGCTGCTGTTGCTGCTGCTTTGGGGCGCGAAGGGGGTAGAGGGTGAAAAAGACGCCCTGGAGGGTTACAGCCTGAATGTGAAAAGGGAGATAGTGGTGCAAGAGGGCCTGTGTGTCCTGGTGCCCTGTGAGTTCACTGCCAAGATGGAATGGAACGAGTCAGACCCGATTCGTGGATACTGGTTCCGGGATGGAGAAACAGAGAGAAAGATACTCCAGTGGCCACAAATAACCCAGAGCGGCCAGTGCTGAAGAGGACCCAGGGCCGATTCTCCCTGCTCGGAGACCCAGGGAAGGATAACTGCTCCCTGGGCATCACAGACATCAGGAAGGAGGACGCCGGGTCATACTTCTTTCGCATCGAGAGAGGGAAAAGCGAAGTTTAATTATCTTAGGAACAAGATGACTCTGCGTGTGGCAGGTCAGACATGCCTTGCAGAGAAGCCATCATGGGTGCCACAGGGCAGGATTGGGATAGCTGGGTCTGAGCATCAGGGCTCAGGGGAGGATCTGGATCAGAGCCGGGCTTGCCTGAAGCAGCACCTCACCCCTCCTGACCCTCCAATTCTCCCCTCTCCTCTCCAGCCCTCACTGAAACCCCCCAAATCCTTATCCCGGAGACCCTGGAGGCGGGCCGTCCCAGCAACCTGACCTGCTCTGCGCCTTGGACCTGTGTGTCCCCCACCTTCTCCTGGACTGGTGCCTCTGTGTCAGCCTTGAACACCAACACCACTGGCTCCTCAGTGCAGACTGTCATCCCCCAGCCCTGGGACCATGGCACCGATGTCACTTGTCAGGTGACCCTGCCTGGATCTGGTGTGACCACAAGAACGACCACTCGTCTCAACGTGTTATGTGAGGCTGGGCTGGGTGGTTGCCCTTTTTCTAAAGAGTGGTCCCCAGGGTGGGCTCAGGGTCCTGACAGTGGGTCCTAAAATCCTGATAAGGGGGCTTGTCAGGATGATAGCCCCCTGCCATACCCACCTAGATAGCTGCTGGGGTCCGAGGGTGGCTGATGACTTCACTGTGTCATTCTCTCTTAGATGCTCCAAGGAATGTGACTGTCACTGTCTATGGAGGAGCTGACAAAGGTAGGAGATGCTCTTCTGCTCAGGGCAGGAATCATTCTTCCTCACACCGCACTCACCTGGAGACGGGGCTCCTTGTCGGGGAAGCACTGGGCCGCCCTCTCTGAACCACCAGCCCCTACTCCAGATCTGCACATGTGCCTACATCACCACAGGCACAGGGTGACACGCACACAGCAGAACCACACTGTCCAGGACCTTGTCCCCATTTATGGATCTGCCTGCATGTCCCCAACAGCTGTGCTCTGGGTTTAGGCACGGCATTCGGAACACGCGTGGTACTCTGTTCTCAGAAGCTCAGTGTCCACACTGCAAGTGACCAGTGCCTGCCCATGAAGGCTGGCTGAGCCTGGACTCGTCCCCCTGACGTTCTGAGAGGAACCACGTTTCAGTAGCAGAGATTATCTTTGGTTTTCATGACTGCAGTAGCCAGCACAGACAAACCCAATGCTTGGGTTTCTTGTTGTTGTTGTTGTCTTCCAAGACAGGGCTTCTCTGTGGCTGTGGAGCCTGTCCTGAAGTAGCTCTTGTAGACCAGGCTGGTCTGGAACTCACAGACATCCGCCTGCCTCTGCCTCCCCAGTGCTGGGATCGAAGGCGCGCTCTGTCACCACCAGCCGGTAATTCATGGGTTTCTAATGCCAATGGGCAGCAAAGGCAGGGAGTTCATTCTGCCACCGGCAACGAACAGAGAATAGGTATTGTATCTGTGACCATAAGTGTGTGTCTCTGAGTAATAAACTAAATGCAGGACATGTGGCTCAATTGACGGAATAAAACAACAACAACAACAACAAAACCCAAACCAGGTCCCCAGGACCACATAAGCTGGGTATAATGGTACACACCTGTACTTGGGAGGCGAGGCAGAAGGGTCAGCTGGTCAAAGTCATTCTTGCTACTTCATGAGTTTGTGGCCAGCCTGGGCTACTCGAGACACTGCCTTCAATTCTCTCTCTCTCTCTCTCTCTCTCTCTCTCTCTCTCTCTCTCTGTCTCTCTGTCTCTCTCTGTGTTTCTCTCCGTCTCTCTCTGTGTCTCTCTCTGTATCTCTCTGTGTGTCTCTCTCTGTCTCTGTCTCTCTCTGTATCTCTCTCTGTGTCTCTCTGTGTGTCTCTCTGTCTGTCTCCTGTCTCTCTGTCTCTCTTCTCTGTCTCCTTCTCTGTTGTCTCTCTGTGTCTCTCTCGCTCTCTCTCTGTCTCTGTCTCTCTCTTCTCTCTTGTCTCTCTCTGCCTGTCTCTCTCTGTGTCTGTGTCTTCTCTCTCTTTCTCTCTGTCTCTCTCTGTCTCTCTCTGTCTCTGTCTCTGTCTCTCTCTCTCATCTCCCCAGTTTGTCTGACTATCTCTCATAATTATCTCCAAATATATACGTGGATCACATGTTCTCTCTAATTTTAAGGCCTACCGTCAAGTAGCTCACCCTGAAATAAAACAAGTTTAGATTGTTGCTGTGCCGATAGTTGAAAGCCTGGGTTTTCCCATCCTTTGCTATCTGTTGGCGTGTCAGCCCCCCCTTTCTGGGTTCCAGTGTCCCTTCTCTCAATCTCGTCACACTGGCTGTGTCTCTTCTTCTACAGAAAACAAAGTCCTGGGGAACAGCTCATGTCATCCGGTCTCGGAGGGCCAATCTCTACACTTCTTATGTAGCACCGACAGCAATCCCCCCGCAACCCTGAGCTGGACGTGGAATAACATGAGTCTGTCCTCCTTAAATCGGTCCGCACCTGGGCTCATGAAGCTGTTTCTGGTGCATCTTCAGCGTGAAGAAATGTACACCTGCCAGGCTCGCAATGCCCTGGGCTCCAAACACGTTTTCCTGAGACTGTGCCCACAGCGTGAGTGACCTGTGGGCCAAAGGCGGGCGGGAGGGCACCCCCTGGCCCAAACTTGCAGTGTTCCCGTTAGTCACAAGGAGCACGGCTCCAACTCGTACTGAGCTATGAGGCCTGTAAATACCCAGACTCTCACCATCTTATTCCTGCAAAAGGAAGAACATGTGGGTCAGGGAGGGGGTCATCCCAGGAAGCAACACATCCCCAGGAGAGGGACTGGGACTTAGACGGGTGAGCTCTGCACACAAGGTCCTTGCTTCTGCAGGCCAGAAAAGAGGGGAATTTTTCCAAGAGCATAAAATTCAAGAGGAAAGTGGACCAAACAAAACAAAACATAAAAACAAATGGACAACAACTCTGTAGCCAAGCCTGTGTGGTGGTCCAGGCCCCAGCCCCTCACTGGCAGATTCTAGGCAGGGCTCTACCGCTGAGCCACACTGCCAGCCACTCACTGGGGCATTCTAGGCAGGGGCTCAACAGCTGACCTGTATCCCCAGCCTTCTTTTTGAGTTTTATTTTGAGGTAGGGTTTCACCAAGTTTCCCAGGCAGTCCTTGAACTCAGTTTATAGCCCAAATACTTGTCTACAGCCTTGAACTTGAGATCTCCCTCCCTCAGCCTCAGAGACAGCTGAAATGACAGGCATTCTTCATTGCATCTGGCTGTGATGATATATCCCTTTGCCTGTTTGTGGAGCTGGGGTTGGAAACCAGGCCCTAACATGTACTGAGATACATTTAATGGTCCCATTAACCATGCAAAATTTATCCCATGCTGAATAAGATACCAAACTAAATGAGGTCAAACTGTCCCCTAGCTTTTTAATGCCCCCTCTGACATCTCTGGTCCTTCCATCTGTCCCTTCCACCCAGGTCCCTGTTCTGGTTATTTGAGGGGGTGTGGGGGGCAGGGGTGGGCGTGAAAAAGGCAGGAGGTCCAGCTTCCTGCAGGGACTAGGGTAGCTAGGAGAAGAGGGGAGTTTTCTTAGTGTTCTCTCTCTGCAGGCAACCCAACTTTATCTGAA
>JANBXA010000732.1:2837500-2842500 GCA_030556225.1 Cricetiscus sungorus
GTTTGTTGCAGGTATTCTTTCTCTGCTCTTAGTTCTTCACCTGATGCTTGGCTTTTAAATATTTTCAGTAGGTTGAATGTGGTTTTGGTTAGTGGTGAGGGAGACTGGATTCTTCCATTTGATTACTCCAGCTAGAGGGAGAGCAGGCACCAGTTCTCAAAAGGCAGCCAGCAAGTGGAAAAGCAGCCATGGGGGTGTAAAGAGGCAAGGAAGCATGGGCCACCACAGGACGGCCACCACAGGACGGCCACCACAGGACGGCCACCACAGGACGGCCACCACAGGAAGCAAGTTTGCAGAAGTTGAGTGTGTAAATCATTTCCAGGCAAACGAACCACGAAGACTGGGTACAAGAAGGGACAACCTAACTGCAACCTCCATGGAGAAGAGATCTAACTAATTTCTAAAGCAACAATCTAACTTCTGTTGGCACCTCTGGATGCAACAGGCAGGAAAAAAACTTTAGCACAGGAAACACAGAGGCACAGGCGTTAGAGAGGAGGCTGGAGGTGAGGTGGAGGGAGTCTGGACAGCACGAGACGTCGAAATGGAGGGAGTAAGTGTAGGCTGAGGGTGGGTTTGAGTAAGCGAAGGTGGAGGGTGCTGAGGGAAAGAGGCTAGAAGCTGACATATGTTTTGCCTTGAGCAGACAGGAGAGAGAGGCGCCAGTCTTTGAGGGCGAAGAGACTGTAGGGAACAGTCTGGGGCAAAGCAGAGGACTGAAAACACAAAACAAAAAACAAACAAACAACAACAAAACTAGTTACAAAGCTGGGTGGTGGCGGTGCACGCCTTTAGTCCTAGCATTTGGGAGGCAGAGGCAGGAGGATCTCTGTGAGTTCAAGGCCAGCCTGGTCTGCAAATCAAGCTCTATGACAGCTAGGACTGTTACACAGAGAAACCCTGTCTTGGAAAACCAAGACCACCTTCCTCCCTCCCTCTCTCCCTTCCTCCCTCCCTTCCCCCTCCGTCCAGTCTCCCTCCCTCCCTTCTCCCTCCCTTTTTCCCCCTCCTTCCCTCCCTCCTCCTTCCCTCCCTCCCTCCTTCCCTCCCTCCTCCCTTCCCTCCCTCCCTCCCTCTCCCTCCTTCCCTCCCCCCTCCCTCCCTCCTTCCCTCCCTCCTCCCTCCCCCCTCCCTCCCCCCTCCGTCCCTCTCCCTCCCTCCATTCCCTCCCTCTCCTTCCTCCTCCTTCCCTCCCTCCCGTCCTTCCATCCCTCACCCTCCTCTCCGTCCTCCCTTCCGTCCCTCCTTCTCCTTCTCCCTCCTCCTCCCTCTCTCTCTCTCTCTCGTCTCTCCTCCCTCCCTCCTTCTCCCTCCCTCCCTCTCTCTCCCTCCCTCCCTCCCTCCCTCCCTCCCTCCCTCTCTCTCTCTCTCTCCTCTCTCTCTCTCTCCCTCCCTCCCTCCCTCCCTCTCTCTCCCTCCCTCTCTCTCTCTCCCTCCTCCCCTCCCTCTCCTCCCTCCCTCCTCCCTCCTCCCTCCCTCCCCGATCTCCTTCCCTCCCTCCCTCCTTCGCCTCCTTAGGCTGGGGCCTAGGAGCTGAGTCGGTGCTTCTTAATGTGCTTGCGAGCATGAGGAGTTGAGTTTGGATCGCCGGCACCCATGAAGCACCAGGCACAGTGGCACAGACCTACAAAGTGTTGGAGGCAACCGGACCTGGCCAAAATGGCGAGCTCCAAGTTCAGTGAGGCTTTCTGTCTTAAAGATAAGGCAGAGTGCCATAAAGGAAGAGACTTGACACAGACTTCTTGCCTCTGCGTTCACACATATACCCACACCACACACATACCAAGGAAAAGAAGCACAGGCTGTGGTCCTGTGTCTAGTGCATCCATCCCACTTGGAATGAACCTCGGACACGCTTGTCCTAGAACAGTACTAGGTGTTGGGATCAGAAAAGCTGTACTATGGTTTTGACTGGGATTTTGGTTTGGGTTTCTCTTTATGGCCTGCAATGAAAGTTCAGGCTGGCCTTGAACTCGTAGCGAGTCTCCTGCCTCTGCCTCCTGAGTCAAGAATGGCAGCTGTGCACCAGCTTTGACAGGGAGTCTGGACAAGCTGCTTGCCTGTTCCCATCTCAGCGTCAGCGCTATAGCACAGCCAACAACAGTATCTTGCTGGTGGAGCTAGGAAGTCTGGGTGCTCGTAAAGCATTAAATGTTTGGAGAAAGTAGGAATGAAGGATTTCAACAAAAGTGAGCAACGGGAGGCTGGATAGCTGGCTCCGTGGTTAAGAGTGTTGCTCTAACAGAAGGCGCAAGTTCAGTTCCCAGCACCCACATCTGGCAGCTCACACCTCCTTTAACTCCAGCTCTGGGAGTCGCATGCCCTGTTCTAGACTCCATGGGCACGGCACCATGCGTTCATGTACCTCTACACAACACACATGCAATTTAAAATTGTAAAAGCATGTAGGATAGTGGATGAGGGAGTGGTCTCCAGGGTTCCTGCTGTCCCACACTGACTCTCTCTTCCTCTCTTTACACAGAGTCCCCTGGTTGAATCTCAGGCCAACGGCAGCTCTGAACCCCCGCATCCCACAGCCAAGGCACCCCGATCATCCACAGAGGAAGAGGTTTATTATGCATCCATCAACTTCCATGAGCTGAAGCCCAAGTCACAGGAGCAACAGGACACCACTGAGTACTCGGAGATAAAGTCACACAAGTGACCCGCGTGGGGCCATGGCTGGAGGGAGCAGGGCTGCCACAGGTGGAAGAGACACCGGGTCCCAGCTGCCCAGGACTTCAAAGCCATCCCTCTTATCACATGGGGGTTCTGCTGATGCTCACGCCCTGCACTCCCTGTCCACCCAGTCCTCAGGCTCTGGCAACCTCTGTCGTGTCCAGGAAACCATAAGCTTGACACACATACAATCCTTTAATTGTATGTGTGTGGATGCTTTGCGTGCTTGTATGTCTGTGCACCAGTAACATGCCTGGTTCCTGCAGAGGTCATCAGATCCCACGGATTGGAGTTACAGAGGTTTGTGAGCTGCCACATGGGTGCTAGGAATCGAACCCAGGTCCTCTAAAAGAGTAGCCAGTGCTCTAAACCAAAGAGCCATTTCTCCAGTCCCAAGATTGGTTTTAGATGTAACTTACGGCATGTATTATTCACACTGTGATACATTTTGTGACAATGTTTTCTTCCAATAGTGTCATGTGCTTTGGCCTTGTTCATGCTGTTCATCTCCTGTCTGTCGTCTCTCTGTTGCTAGCTCCCGTTCTCTACCCAAACGGTCCCCTTCCTAGTTCCACGTTGTATGTGTCAGTTACTTTTCTTATCTTTGCTGACTGTACACTGACAGAAGCATTAAGGCTGGAGAGGCTTATTATGGCCCACGCTTTCTGTCTTTCATGGTGAGGAAGGCAACGAGGTGCTTAAGGCAGGCAGGAGCTCCACATACCTTGGTGGGTCAGGAAACAGTGGGCTCAGGCCGGAATCAAAAGTAGATCTCCCTCTCCCAGGCCCAGCCCCAGACACCTACTTCTACATGTTGGAACACATGTCTGAAAGGCTCTGTGGCTTTAGAAAATATTGCCATCAGCTGGGTACCAAGTGTCCAAAAATATAAGCCTATGTGGACCATATACATTCAAACCCAAACTGTATGGGAAGATGGTAGTTAGGTAGGTAGATAGATAGATGATAGATAGATGATAGATAGATAGATAGGTAGGTAGATAGATCGATAGATGATAGATAGATGATAGATAGGTAGGTAGGTAGGTAGGTAGGTACATAGATAGGTAGGTAGGTAGGTAGATAGGTAGATAGATAGACAAATGATAGACAATTTGACAGAGACACTGCTCAACTCTGCATTGCTATTTTGGATGAATACAGCTCAGAGAAAGTCAGAAGACAGGGTACTGTGGATGCTGAGGAGCTATCTAAAGTGTCTTAACTTGGCTTCCGTTTCCCGACTTCTAAAACCAGTGAGTACCTTTTGTGAGGGAAAAACACATTAGAATACAAAATATAAGAGGGAACGATGGTGAACTGAACAAATTTCCATTTTTTTTCACTACGATGTGAACATGAAGCCGTACTGAACCTGTGTTTGTGCCGTACACATTACACCCATCGCTGCTGATTAATCTCTATTTGTTGATTTGCTTTTGAGACAGTGTGATGGTTTGAATGAAAATGGCTCCTACAGACTCAGGGAGTGGCATTGTTGGAGGTGTAGCGTTGTTGGAGTAGGCATGGCCTTTTTGGAGGCTTTGAGGTTTCCGAAGCTCAGCCCAGGCCCAGTGTCACTCTCTCCCCCTCAGCTCCCTCTCCAGCACCATGTCTGCCTACCTGTCACCATGCTTCCCACCACGCAAATAATGGACTAAACCTCTGAACTGTAGCAAGCAACAATTAAATGTCACCCTTTATCAGAGTTGTCATGGTCAGTATGTTTCTTCACAGAAATAGAACACTGACTAAGGCAGACAGGGTCACATGTATCCCAGGCTGGCCTAGAACTTGCTATGTAGTTGAAGTTGACCCTAAACTCCTGAGCCTTCTGCTTCCAGCTTCTGAATCCTGGGATCACAGCTATATGCCACATGCTTTCTTAAATATTTATCTATATTTTCAATTGTGTGTGTGTGTGTGTGTGTGTGTGTGTTTGAGAGAGAGAGAGAGAGAGAAGAGTGTCATTCCTGTTGAGTTCTGAAGTGTGACAGATCCCTTGTAGCTGGAGTTACAGGTGACGATGAGCTGCCCAGCACAGGTGGTGGGAACCTCTACACGAGCCATATGCAGTCTCCCTCCAGCCCCTGACCTGCTCTTTCGGTCTCTGACGTCATCTCCGTGGCTCCGTGGCCCTATCAGATGTAGCTGTGCTTATTCATCTATAACTTAGACGACACCGGCCTTCCTCATTGGGAAGTCCCTCAGCCAGCGTGCTTCCTAAACCTGTGTGTGTGAACCCCTTAAGCAAATGACACCAGCTGTCTGAGCTCGAAATAGCTTAATTTCCCTGTCAGCGGCAACACTGAACCTGA